>LR552828.1:110513-132807 GCA_900536415.3 Caenorhabditis sp. 38 MB-2015
AAAAAAAAAAAAAAAAAAAAAAAAACCAGAGTTGTTATTATTATAGTGTTTACACGCTACAAAGTTGGGAGTTTTCTAGATGATGTCGGTTGAGCAGGAAATTAAATTCTAGTACGCTTTGTTTAACAACACTTTTTCTATTTCTCTTTTTTTCATTTTTGGGTATACTAATATGGGTATCAGATAAGAAATTGAAAAATGAATAAACCCAGGAAAAATCCATCAATCTATCTAGATTTTCAAGTCCGATTCAGGAAAATTTGAGAGGAACGTCTGTTTTTTGAAGTGTTCGGGGTATTTTAGGGATTTTTTGGTCGAGATTGGATCCTAACCCTTCGGTTTTATTGGAAGTTTTTAGTTTTATCAATTTCTGCTCAAAATGAGCAAATTTAAAATGAAAAATGTTTGAACTGAACCATATAAAATGAAATATACGAAAGTCATGAAGCTGATCCAAGTACTTCAAAAGTTAACGAGAAAGGGTTTCATTTTATGTTCAAAACGTTAGAACCTTCTGAATCGGACGACACAGGTTCATTTCAGATCGGGTTCAGGTAAGCCCTCCCTTAGAACTTCAGGCTTCATTAAAAACTTCTGAATCGTAATCTAACATTCAAAAAAATTCCTGGATCAGATTCAAAAAATCGGTTTTTTAAGTATTTCAGATTTTTCACAAAAATCAAACCAATAACAAGGTTTTCAAAATTCAGGCTTGATTTTCAGTGTATAAAATCAAATCTTAGAAGTCTTATTCAGGTCTAGATTTAGGACCTGGAATCAGAATTGGGGTATCCCCAAACACTAGTAAAACTACCGTAGTCTTGTGCCAAAAAAATCAGAGAAAAACCAACCAGAAAAATGTTTGCAACAGCTTACCACTTGATTTTCCTGGATTCTACTAACAAATTATTTTCCCTGTCCAAAACTCAAGTGTTTTTTTTTATCTACTCGGTAGTTGATCTCTGAACACATTCTAGATCCAATGCATTTTTAATTTTCCAGAAGAATATTTTGTACTTCATTGATTTCTGGTGAGTAACACATCTAGGCCTATTCAAGCATTAGTATTTCTTCGAGACAATATGAATAAAAAATTCCATTCATCATTTCGCGCAAAAAAGTGACCTTTGTCGCGCAATTTCGAAAATACATGTACGTATTCATTTTTCAGTAGAACGAGGGCGGATGCATTTCCAAAAACAAAATGGAGCGCAATTTGAAACATTTGTATTTCTCAAATTCTAATTCAAAATGCATGTCAAATATGTTTTTTTTTTTTGGAAAAAAGTTCCGTTTTTGACCAAAATATTTTGCGAAATTTGAACCTTTCAAAAAGAAAAGAGAAAAAATTATAATCGTATTAGAAATATGAGAAATTCTCTCTTATTTTCCAATTTCTTCTATAAACATATGTAAAAGCAGACAAAAACACACAATTTCAAAAAAAAATTTTTTTTAGGAATAACAAGCCAATTTCTCGATTCATAAGGGCATCGCAATTTCTTAGCACCTACCTAATTTTCGCACGACGCACGCAGAAAATTGATTCCAATTTGTTTTTTTTTCTGCAACAAAAGAAATCATGGCGTGGAATCAACATTCTACAAAGATCAAAAAACTATGTACGAGGAAACTTGAAACAAGGAAACAAAAAAAGGAAAAAGAGATATTCATTTTTTGAGGGGGTCAACGAATTTTGCAACTTTAGCTTAAATTAAAGAAGAGAAGGGGAAGGAGATCAAAATCAGAATGAAGCTCATCTTGAATGAATCAGAACTCAATTTTGGACAATACCAAAGGTAGAATACCTATTCTTCAAATGTAAATGTGCTGAAAAAATTTTCTTTTCAAAATTTCCTGTGATTTAGGAGTATGATTAGAATCATTTGGTATATAGGGAGTTGGCAAGTTGTTTTAAAAAATAGCACTTTTTTCAAAGCTTAACCCTTGAAGAATTTTTCACAGAAAAGTCTATTTTTTGTTTTTTAACGTATACGTAAAAAGTTTACAAATATCTTTTTTTGAAAAAAATTATGTTAAAAACTAGAATTTTTGGTTTAAAAAAATCCTTTGAGAATTTATACCTTTTAAAATGTGGTTATTTAAAGAGAACCTTGTCAAGTGCCAACCCTACCTTCGAAAAACAGATATCGGTTAACAAAAACCTGAGCATTTTGCTGATATTTTTGAGCATAACTGTGCAAAATATGGGGCTAACAAGGGAACCACATGATGGTGTTAAAAGACTTTGAAATGAGACCTATATCATTCGATACAGTTTCTCATGCTGATCAACATCCCGCATCTAACTTTTGCCGAACTCCACTCAGGAAGCTGAGAATTGAGATTTTCAGTTTTGATCTAAAAAAACATTAACAGTAATAAAAACGCTAACCCCGAAGGAAATTACACAAACTTTATTGGATCTGGTGTAATTTTTCATTTTCTACACATTTGGAATGATAGAACTTTGAGAAAATGGAAAACAGGCTCAATTTGCTGATCTTTTGCTTGCACCTTCTTCAAACTAGTTTTATTTAGCATTTCAGGAAGATTTTTGTAATAAATCGATGTTTCCAGCGTTCTTTTCATGCCAAAGAACCCTTTGGTACTTCCACTCTACTGAAAACATATTATAAAAAAAACATACACAATTTGAGCTCGATTTTCAGCTTTTCGCGGGGAGCTCAGCAGAATTTTGATACGGGATATTGATCAGCATGAAAAACTGTTTCGAATGGTATATGTCTCATTTCAAAGTCCGTTAACACCCTCTTGTGGTTCCCCTGTAAGCTGACTATTCTGGGCCGAGTTATGACAATTTACACAATAGTAAAACAAAATATGTACTGTACAAATGCTTTTTTCCAAATTCAGTCTGCTACAATTCAAACTTCACCCGAAACAAAACACTCAAAAACTTTTAGCCTAAATGAGTAACTTCTTAAATAATGAAACCACCTCTGAGAAAATCCCTTTTTTGTAATATGAGAGTGAGAAAATGAGCCTGTCTGGAGCATTGCGTTCTGAAATATCAACTAACTAATTTCAAATATCCAGAAAAAACATAGAGATCATAAATTAATTTAAGTTGTACATATTAGTGAGCGAGAAGAAATTAACTACGAAAAAAATGATGCCTAACGAAAAGTTCAAAGAAAATTGTCTTTTTTCTCCCCGTTTCTGTCCCCAAAGTGAAAAAAGTGTTCATCTTAATGAATATTGAGAGGCATCCATCCTTTTTTGCCACCTTTCTCAAAAAGATGTGTACTTTGTGAGAAAAAGGCCACGAAAAAAGGTTTTTTTCTTGTTCAGATAAAAATAAGATGGAATAAAATTGAATTGAAACGGTAAATATTAGAAGAAGGAAATTGAGTTCGCCGAAAAAAAAAAGAAATTGAACATTTTATTACATTTCTTTTTTATTTTTCTGCGAACTTGCAGAAATATATATTCTAAAGAACACAACTGGACACATGTCTTAGGATTCTCAAATTTCCGAAAAAGATGCCTAATTTTTGATGTGAGAAGATCAACTTATCCTTTGCAAATTACTCGAGATTTATAATTAGATGGAAGCTAAACTCCCAGTAACAATTCTAACAAAAAAAATCAAAGTTTATAAGGCTAAAATAAGTTGTGTTCAAAATTCGAAAATAAAATATATTAAGTAGGTTCTTGGCATTTTCTGAGAATAACTGAACTTGGATAAGACCAGAAACCAATTTATACCTTGATTTAGTTTCAATGTCAGAACAGGAAGAAAATTTGATGCTGATATATAATTTTGGGTAGGTGCTGAAATGTTGAACCTTATAATTATCATAAGAATGATGAATTTATTAGAGAGGGGTTTGAATTTTTTGAACTGGAGAATTGTTTTTCAATTAGGGATTGAACTATAGTGAGAATGGGAATTTTTTTTGAATAGATTAAATCGAATTTTATTGGAAAATTAAAGAAAAACCAATTGCTGTTTAATGTTCACTGAAAATGTGACAAAAAAAAAAGCTACTGATATCAAAATCTCGATTAAACAAAAACATAAAAAAGAGCCTATAAGTAAGGGTAGACGTTATTTTTAACGTATAAAAAATAGTATATCTCAATAATATATAATTAATAATCTTTTTTGTCTGTTTTGTCGTTTTGATTTGATAATTTTGAGCAGATATATGATTTTTTGAAATTAGGGTACTTTTTTATTAAAATCATTTTTAAAAAATAATGTAAATAAATATCCTCCGTGGTTTTTCCCACATCACTAGGTATTACAACTTCCACATAATATGAAAAATTATCAGGAAGGTCAATAAAAGAACTTTCTAAGAAACTGGAGCTTATTGAAACAAAATTAAAACCAAGTTTTTAAAAAGTCCCCTTTGATGACTGATTAAAAACCCCATTTCAGAAGGAATCCAAAATGTAGTCATGTTCACAGAATTCTCAAAATAGCCCTAAAATTGCCCTTTCACGTCTTGAAATTAATTGTTTCCCAGACATAAAGGTCAAACTGAAAAAAAAACAAAAACAAAAACAAAATCGGTGACCTTGTTGGTAAATATTTTTTGTGTGAAGACTGATGCAAATTTTTGAAGCCATTCCATAGTCTGTGAATTTTAAAAGTTTTTATAGAACAACATAGGAACTCCTACAGTTTTTTTTGGACGTGGTTCTGACCAGAGAGAATTTTGAAAATGAAGAGCTGAATTCCCAAGAAGGTCCGAACCAAACAATTTTTTGAATATTGTGATCTATTCTAGGAAATGCTCAATTTTTGGCTCAATTTCAGTTGGTACTACTCAGAAGTTCTAGTTCAGATCTGTTTGGAATAAATTTCTGACCTTTCTTTGTGAGCATTCATTTAATAAATTAATCTCATCGTTCTTTTACTATGAATAAAAACTCATTTCACACGGACAACAAAAATAATCCATGACGTCAAGAGTTTACTAGAGTCTTCCCCAAAGTCATAATTAATTCTCCACCGTTTTTCCTGCTCCTCTTATGAGTTCAATTAGTCAAATGAGGTCCGGACGTGACATCAGGAATAAAATCTTTTTGTTTCCTTTTTTAAAAAAAACGAGAAGAGAAGAAGGAGAAGAGATGATTTCGAATGAAAATGAATGAATGAATGACTGAATGAATGCGGAACAACATACACGGCTTCTATTTCATTTTATGAAAAAAGCACACACACAGCACAAAATGCAAAAATAATAAAAAAAAAAAAAACAACAAATCATTTGGAAGAAGATGTAAATTCGAGATGGCGAGGATCAAAAGGGTCACAACAATTTAATCTACGGTTTGTTTTTTTTTTCGGCTTTTGAATTTCGATTAGTTTTTGAGTCGAAATTTTTTAAGAATGAGAAAAAAAGCAACGAAACTTTTTTTTGCTACGAAACAACAAAACGAGTAAAGGGGAGAAAAAGAGTAGGAGAGAAGTGTTTTGTTTTTCTGATCAGGTCATATATTTTTAGACATTTGTATGTAAATATGATTTTCGGTCATTTCAAAATTGAACTTGCAGATTTTGGATGAAAGAGCAAAATTTCTCAATACTACTTTCGATGAATTTTTTAACATATAGTCTAGAACCTTTAATTTCGAATCTTACCACGTATAGTACGTTGAAAGTTTCCAAATTTTAACTTTAACTTTTTTCTCAAATAATAGACTTTTCGTAAAAAATTTCTTAAACATTTAGAAGTTTTTTTTTAGAATGTCTTTTGAGGTCAAATGACTTCATATATGGACATAATCGAAATAGAAAACGAATATGTTCAATGTGATCGAAAGATATGATTCTTTATTTGATATTTAAAAAATCCAGTAAAATCGGTCCAAAAAATACTGACCTGACCTCATGTCTTATAAAAAAATGCTTAAAAATAGTATAACCCCCACATACATGTAGAAAAACTCTGAAGTTTCAGGATTGGACCCTAATAGGACCCTTTACCAGTTCGGATTCTCTATGAAATTGATCCAGTCTTTGGTATCCATTAAAGATAAAGTATGTAGCTCACCAAAACCTGCTGAAAATCCTAAAAAAAAACACTAAAAAATATATTTTTTTTTAATCAGAAAAGTCCGCAGAAAATAATCAGTAATTAAACAAAACTTTTGAACGTGCAAAAAGAGCCATAAATCTTACATTTTTGCAAACAAAAAAAAACATATTCAGATTCAAAAAATATATAAAAATAAGTACATACGAGAGACAAAAATTTGAAAAAAAATTACATTTTTAAATAATTTTCGTATTATCTGGATTTTTTCATTCAATTTCTTTTTTTTTCCTATATTTCAAGAATAGAGGATTTTCAGCTTTCCAGTGAAACACCTATTTTTTCAACAAAAAAAAACTCTCATGTGAGAACTCAGAATTTTTAATCTGATTGAACGTTTTTCTCAAGAGAAGAAATGCTGAAACACGTGCTTTTTTGGAACCAGCTAAAATTTGGTTCAAGTGCCCACGATTTTTGAGTGTTTTTCTCAGAACTTGAATTTGCTGCAAATAAAGAGTCTGAGATGAGTGAATCAGCAAAGTTATTCATCTCGAAAATTTTGGGATATTTCAAATAAAAAAAAATGATGCTTTTTTTCTCATCATCATTCGAATAATAAGAAAGAAATTCTTCAAAACAACGTCATATGACAAATATGGCTTCATCTAAACTTGGTAATCATTGAAGTATGCCTTTTTCATATGAAACCAAGTTTGTTTGAAGCCATAGTTGTTTCTTCATATGAACATTTTTCAACACCAATTGTATTTCTCACGTAGAGGGTATTATTTACTCATTACTAACAGTTTTTATTAGGTGTTTTGAGAATCATCTTTTTCGTTCACAATTACAAAAGAGAATTTTTTGAGAAAAAAAACCGATTTTTTATTTAATTTTTCAGGGTTAATCCCATTTTTTATTTTCTAAAGGAGTTACAGGTCATTTCATGAACATTTTCTTTAATTTTTGTTATTTTTTTCAAAGCTACAATATACTAAAGCCCTTTTTTGAAAATTGAAATACGTAATTTCAATTTAGGTTCTAAATTGAAAAAAGGCTTATTATTGGGTCCAAATACGTAAAAATTTCATTGAAAAATTAGAGTCAAGTTACTCATTTTTTGTACTCATTTTTAAAATGCTCACGTGTTCAGGAAATCACTAAAATTTTTTATGAAAAGTAGAAAATTCCAAAAACTCATTTCGAAACTTCAAATAGTTTGAATAAATCTTAAGGAATCTCCTCATAAAATCTCTGCAAAATGATAAAAAATTTCAAAGCATCGAAAATCAAATCTCAGCTCTTCTTCAATGATCATCATCAAACAACGTTTTTTTTCTTCATCTCAAAAAAAACAAGAATTTTTTAACAAGTAGAAAACGGGTGCGTGTTAACGAAAAAGTGTCAAAATAAGAGAAAATGAGGTGAAAAAATGATATCACATAACGAAAAGAAAAGAAAAACAAAACACTTCGAAAGCCTTTGCAAAGAAAAGATTGTGAGATTGTTTGTTGACAATATTTGAAAAGCAATTGATAAGAAAACACATTTTTTAGGAGATTGAGTTGAATATGATTTATTTTGGAATTTAAAGGTATTGTGTTTAAGAATGAAAAATCAAAAAATAAATACGATAAAAATTGTGCTCAATTGAAGGGAACGAAAAATACTTTTTTCTTTGTGAGTACAAGATGAAAATAAAAACACTCTATGTATTTAATAAAAAAGTGAAGCGCTCAAAAATTAAATCCCCCATTAGAATTATTTCAAAAAGACAAATTCAATCTTTGATATTGAGGAAAAACACGTGTTTAGGTTTCAAGAAATATTCTCCCGAAAAAAAAAACAAATTTTTAGTTCATAGACGTTCTTGCCTTTTGGTGAAACTCCCTTTGGGAGATCGAGTAAATCGAGTTTGCTCTTTCGTCTATGACCGAGTTATTTTTGGACTTCCTTCTTGGAATTGACACTAAAAATGTGTTCAAAAGTGTACAGTAATATCCAGATATATAATTTTTAAAGTTTTCTTTCTGAATTTTGTAATTTTGAGGAATAATAAGCTTAAAGGTGGGGTAAAGGGACTCAGCAAGTTGCTCTTAAATGAAAGAGCACATTTTTTAAGGTAGGAGTGTTGAGGGATTTTTTGTCGAAAAGTCTAATTTTCGAGAAAATTTCATTTGAAAAAAGGAATTTGGAAACTTTCCACGTTTGACTTTGAACTTTTTTTTCTCGAATAATAGACTTTTCGATGAAAAATCCCTTGGGGGTCTCACCTTAAAAAAGATGCTCTGTTATTTAAGAGCAACTTTCTGAGTCCTTTTACCCCACCTTTAACATTTGTTGATTTTGAAACAAGATTTGAATTTTTTTTTACATCCATCAATTTTGAGACAGTTAAAAAACTTTTGAATAAAGAGCACATTTATCAATAATACCATCAAAAGATTTTTTAACAAAAAATTTCGTACTCGAGAAATAAAGTTCTGAGTTGGAAGTTATATTAAAAATTACGTGGAAAGTATCCAGACATTTTCAAAAAAAGTTTTCTTGAAAACTAGAATTTTTGGTGAAAATTCCATTTGTATCTTAGAAAATGCTTTTTTTTAAGAGCAACTTGCCAACTTCCTGTAATTTACTTTTGAAAAATCCCTACAAATCACAAAAAAACACTGATTTTTTGATACCAAGTTTAAATGAAACCCTATTTGTCTTTTAATTTCTAGTGTTTGAGCAAATATGTTTTTTTAAAAACACGAACACTCACGATAAACAAAGTAGTTTTGATAGACTTGAGTTCATGCATCATATATCATCAAGATTTTCTAATCTGATTTTGCATCTAAATAATTTCCGTTCGATCGTTTTAGTACGCCAGCTTCAATAACAAAAAACACGAGCCTTTGGTCTCATTTTGTGAACAATCCAATCAAGATCAAAAAATATGAACATTTTCTCACAAAAAACTAATCATCTACCACCCAAGCAAAAATTGAGAACGAAAATAATATAGCGGTGGGAAAGTTATGTTTTTTGAAACTTTCTGGATGAATACATGAAAATGTATAAATAATTACATATAGCACCAAGATGACTCGGTTCAGTGATTTTCTAATTTGCCGATGAAAAAGATGAAAATAGAAAAACAATAGTACATCATTAATCTTGAACTCTCTTTTGAAAATGGAGGAAATTTGAGATCGTGTGAATCAAAAAAAAAAAAGGGACCATGATGATTTTTAAAAATAGCAAAGGAGAAGAAGAAGAAAAAAGGGACCGGGGAAAATGCCAAATTGGTTAATTGAGTTGATTTTTTCAGGAGAAGAGGGTGTTCTTTTATCATCATCTCAATTTTTTTTTCTAATTTTTCATCTGCTTCTCATGACAACATTTTTTGCACGTTTCTGGAAAAAAACCAGGAAGTGTTCTAGATCTGTATGATGAGGAGGGGAAGTTTTTTTTCTCTGTTGAATATGCCAATTTCTATAGGATGAGCGAAAAAAAAATGAACTACGAGTCCGAAATGGGAAATATTGGATTTAATATTTTGTTCGAAAATTTTTTTTTCGGGGAAAAATTCATTTGGGTGAGAGCAAAAACCAAATCTCTAACCGGTCGTTCGGAACAAAATTATTTCTATACTTTTTTAACCAGGAAGAAAAAACACTCTCAAGATGAGCTATTTTCGGAGAAAGAATTGGAACAGAAAAATTTGAGGAATAGGGATGTTCAGGAACAAAATATGTGAATAGTAAAGCCCTCAAAGGAATTTTTACCGAAAAGCCTGGTATACGAGAAATTTCAGGTCAAAGTTAAAAATAGCTATACGTGGTCACATACGTTTCACGAACGATTTCATTTTTCGAATGTTTGACCTAAAATTTCTCGAATACCAGGCTTTTCGGTTAAAATTCCTTTAGTGGTTTTACAATTCCGAGGGTGCTCTTTATTTTAAAAAATAAAAAAGAAATCTAAAACTAACTTTCCGGTAAAAAATCCCTCGGGGGAATAAACCTGAAAAAATGTGCTCTTTCAGCAACTTGCCAACTTCCTTTATCATGTTTTCAAAATTTTGTATTATATTTTATAAAATTTTCCAATTTTACAAGTTCTCTTTTCAATTTCAAAAACATTTCAAACGGTTTTTTAGAGTATATTAACAGAAAAACAATAGAACAGACTGATTTTGTGAGCTACCACTTAGAAAATGGACTTTCGTAATCAAACTTTCTCAACAACTAAATTTCCCGGTCCGAATTCATCACTTTATATAAAAACTATTTTTGAACTGTCAGGGGATTTTCAGGAATTGAAAATGTTTCATGAAAATCTCTGCTTCTATTGTACTATTTTAATTCATGAATTTTTTGAAAAATGAAAAAAAAAAAACAAGAGGTAGTGTATACATAGTTGAAGAAAATGGCAAAATATAGTTGCAGAAAATGACAAAATTTGAGATGTAAATCTAGATGCCCAATTTGATAGTCAAACTTTGTAGGAATATTTTAGTCTAGTTTTCGAGAAAAAAGTTCAAAATTGAGAATTTTCAACGTAATATAACCTGTTAAAGTTTTCCAAGTTTCTATTTTCAGAGATTTTTTCTCAAAAACGGTTAGGAAATCCCTCGAGAATGTTGCTCTACAGCAACTAGCCAACTTCAAAAATAAAAAAAAAACGGTCATTTTTTAACCATACATCCAAAAATTGGGTATACTGTTTTTTCTTCGAAAAGTTGTGAAGAATTTTATCTTGATAACTTGAAAAACCTCTGTTTCTACTGAAAAAAAAGAAAAAAACGTACAAATCGTGTTCAGTAATCTTGATTTCCGATTTAAGCAGAAAAGACGATTAAAAACATAAAAAACTTCCAGCGTCACATAATGTGACTAACTTTGTCTAATATATATATACATATATTTATAAACTACCGTACTTTTTGAATGGAAAAAATTCAAATGGTTAACTTTGTTTGCGGATGTGTGCACTTTATGGATAGGACACAGACAATAGAAAAAATATATATTTAAAAATAGAAAAAAATACTGATTTGCCTTTGAAATAACAGGAAATTAGAGAGAATAGGAAATTGAAAAATCTGAGCACAACTTGAATAAAAACTACCTAGTTTTTGGTAAGAGTAGTAGGGATGTATAATGGGTCGAAAAAGAAACGGAACTCATTTTTCTTCCAAGAACAAATTCGTTGATTCCGAAAGACCCGACATGTTGACTTCTAACCCATTTGTCTCATGATGAAATTGTTTTTTATTTTATTTTCTTGCTTCGAAATCTGAGAAAATTGAAAACTAGAGAAAAATATAAACAATTTGAAGCACTTGACGACGCCAAAAAGAGAGAAAAACAATATATATATGTGGAGAGAAAAAATATATTTTTGACATGTTTTTATGTCAGTTTTCTCTGGAAATCTAAAAATTCTTGAAAAGTCTTTTGGGGTTTCGGATCACTGTAGACTGAGAAGAAAAGGATAAAAAATAATAACAAAGATGAAGTCCTAAAAATAGAGTATTGTAGTGAAAACATAGTGAATGTACTTATAAAGAATTAATTGGCTATAAATTTTAAGACGGAATGTAATAGGTTTTTTAATAATGAAGTAACACAAAAATTAGACATCAGAGATGAGCAAGCGATCTAAAAATGGAAAATTTCCAATTTTTTCTAGATAGATAAGCAAATACTTAACCACTTAAACCAAACTTGCACTATTTTTTTCATATTTTTCATGATGAACCTAAAAAAGGAGGTTGGAGAAAGTTTATTAGAACCTGATCTTATATGAGAAATAAAAAAACTTTCTGATGGTCTAAAATATAGAACAGGAAATGTTCTCTATTTTCGGGTTAGTTTCAGGACTATCTTTTCGCGTCCAATGTTCGGCCCAATTCTGGAAAAGGGGATTAAATGGGAGGTCGGAAAAAAGGTCAGAAAAAGAATCATGTAAGTGTGGAAAAATGAGCCGAGTCCTAGATATCGAACAACAATTAAAAGTAAACTGGGCAGGTATCAAGCCAAATTAAAACAAAAATCAGGCGAACTGGACAAAAATGACGCCATGATCATTCATTTCCGGTTCGATTATGATTTTTCGTTCCAGAGAAGTAAGTTTTTTCAAAAGTTTTCCAGAAAACTAAAACTTCACAGAACTAATTTTGGTAGTCTTTGAAAAAGTCCAAAACAATTCAGAGTTTTTGAAAAGACACATTGCGCAGTTTTCAAATTTCGAAATTCAGAAGGTATTTTTCTCTAATTCTTTTATAATTGCCTAATTGAAATTGTTCTATAGCGTGGTGCCACAAAAAAACCACAAAAGTCCAGAAACTATTTTGAATTTTTCTTGAAGAATATATCTAAAAATGTGTGCAAGACTTACTGATTGGTTTGGAACAATTATAGATTTAGATTCGTATTCACAAGATTTCAAAATCTGAAATCTACATTTCATTTCAGGTACCAACAGTTTTAACCTGATTTAACTCGCGTCTAATTCATACTTCAATTTCAAGTTAATATTGATTTTTAATCATGGAAAATCACGTGTTTTCTAGGCAAAATGATTTGTTTTAAAATAATAAACGCATAAGTTCTAGAAAAAAAGCCAAAAAGATACGAAAGTTATTCAGACAACTAAGTTTTGCAGTAAGTTTCAAAGATCTTCAACCTCCAAAGAACTAATTTAGAAAGACTCTTACTAACCTATTTTTTCAACAAAAAAAAACAATATTTTCCTTCTCAAAAACGTTCGTCAGAAAAAGGTTTGCAAAACGAAAAACACGCTCGTTAAAAACTTGACTATTAGCAAAGCGAGAAAAATATGAAAATACTAAATCCATGAAAATAAAATTCATTTTCAATATAAATGTTTCTTTTTCTGACAGCCTCTGGAAATGAGTAAAGAATGCGGGATACATTCTGAGCTTTCTTTGGTTTTTAAAGTTTGCCTCTTTTTTTCTCTTTTTTTTTGTTGTGTCCTCATGATTAGGATCATTCAGAAAATCTCCTTTTCCGGACTTTTTTTTAGATTTCAACTTTTTGACTTAGGTTCCTTGAAAAGGGGAAAGATTGTCAAGTTGATTTCAAAGAGAATGTAAATAAATGTTTAATTTTGCCAATGTCTTTAAGAGACTAAGACGCCCTGAAAAATATTTGTTCACATTTCAAGTGACGGGGTGACACTTTCAAAAATAGATTTTCAGAAAACAAAGTTCGTCTAGGAACACTAAGAGTTCAACCTATCAACGGAAGGATCCAAGGGACCATGGGGTCTTTTTCAAGGTTGAAAGGTTCTAAACGTGAATATGGTTATTTTGATGATAGAAGTCGTCATAATGAAACTACAACGCCAAATTAATATTCAGGGCTCAAAAATTAGGTTACAAAAATGTTTAAGGCTTTGTGGATACATAGTTTTCTAATACGAGTCTAAGGTATTTTTAACATCCAGAAGGATTTTATTATAATGAAGTCATACATCGAAGCAGTATGACTTTGAATTGTTTTTTCGATTGTTGGAAACATGGCCGATATATTCTCTTAAGATCAATAAGATTTGCAAATTTGAAAAAATACATTTCACAATTATTGTTAAAAATTGAATACAAGTAAATTAAAAGCAAAAAATGTTCAGCTTTTTTCAAACTTCTACGAATTTTTTGAGGAAATCTTGGCCACTAGATTTCCATTCCAACGGTCACAAAAAATCGAATTAACAATAATTGATATAAGCTGTCAAAAATACTATGTACTAGGTTACATATCACTTTTTAAAAAATAGATGTTTGTAAATGAACGAACTTCCTCCCATCAAATGAAGTTACCTATAAATTTCATAGATTATGTAAATTATACAGAAAGATAACACGTGAAACATTTTTTTCTTGCATACCAGACACTTATGAAAATATCCTTGAATTTATTTTAATTTTTTTTACCAGACGCGTGATCAACTTTTTTTACAATTTCGAATCGCATCGAGAAATTTTTCACCAGAAAATAGTATACGAGAAAAAAGTTCAGAATCAGAAATTTTCGGAAACTTTCAACGTATGCGTGGAAAGTTCACGAATTTTTCCATTTTCAAACAAAAATTTCTTGAAAACTATGTAGACTATCAGGTAAAAAATCCCCCAATTTCTCATCCTTGAATTGTCTGACATGTGGTTCGTCCCCTTCTGGTTATATAATCCTGTCCATCGCTAATCGCTCATTATCGAAAAAAGACAGGTGTAAGGGTCAGCGGCAAAAATTTTCTACCAAAAGATAATTATTTTTCAAAAATTAGAATTAATTGTTACATTGTCACATGGACTGGACAGGTGACACAATGTCTTAACTTATATGACATAAACAGAATCCTGATTGAAATTTTGGAAAACTTTGTATTTTCAAGTTGAAATGTATTATTTTCACGTGCCAGTTAGTAAACAAAAATAATATATTTATGAATTTCAATTTTGCAAAGTTCAAAAAATACTCAAAATCACTTTTTTTCTAAATTTGCAAACCTGTTTTTTTCAAATTCATAAAAACAATTTCTGGGCCAAAACAATCAGGGTTATTCCCTGGTCGCAAAAAAACATTTCATGAAAATAAAAAAGTCCAAAGAGTAGTAGTTAAAAAAAGAAATAAAAATGTACTTTCGAAGTGTTTCTCCGATTTGTGTCAAACACTGGAAAAAATAGGGATCAAAGAAAAACTTCTATGTAAAAAATGACGTGAAAATGCAAATCCAAGTTATGAAACTTGATATGGATAGTTGTTGTTGTTTTGAGTTTTGTTCTTCTGGAATTTCATTCAGTTTTTCTTTCTTTACTGGTTGTTGGCGGGTAGTTGAGAAGAAATGAGAAATGCAATTAACCACACAAACAAAATAATTCGAAAAGTCGCTGATCAAAACAATATTTTATTGGTTTGTGACAGCGAAATTTAATGTGTCTGTTGTTATGTCTTATAGTAAGAATGTGATTCTAGAGGGGTCTAGCTGTGTTACGTACATAGGATATTCATCTAAATATATTTATACTATTATAAAAAAAAATCTAGAGTACATTTAGGTCCATAACTCGGCTCAAATAACTTCTTTTTTTACCTCATATTTGGCACACTCTTGCCCAAAGGTACCAACAATATGTTGCAGTTTTTGCGAATCAGTATCTGGAAAAGTTTTTCAAAAATTCTAATGGATTCTTTCTCTCTGGAACTACAGGGAAATTTCAAACATTTGTAGGGTGTCTCAAAGTTGTTGAATCTATTTAAAATATTATTTCTGAACGTACTGAAGCAATCAGAATCGACATCCAAAAATACAGAAAACGTTGAAAAATTGTTGTTTCATCACCCCGCTTCCTTGTCATTTTGCAGCACCCTATTACGGAATTTTTTTCAGAATCAATTGTAAAAAAAATTTTGTGGCGATTTTCATTGAAATGGCACCATCTAAATACAATTCAAATTGGATTCGTTTACTCTGAGACACTCCACATTGTTTTGAAATTCAACTTTTACTTTTAAAAAAAGTTCATAATATCTATCCAGATATCGGTTTACAAAAGCTCGACCACTCTTCTGTTACATTTGAGAAGAACTGTGAGAAAGAAAGGGCCGAATGGACCGTCTTGATCCGAATTATTACCGTATGAGCTACAGTTTATAAATGTTTGAAACTTATACACAGTTCCTCAGGCGAGCAGATTATCATGTAGGAAAAATACCAATGCAGTCAACAATTATTTAAACTTCAAAATCCATACATTGATGTAACCATGATACACAGTTCCTCAATCACTTCAAACTTCTGTTGAACACTTTCATATATACATAACATGGCAAGTCCGAAGTGACATGGACAAAAATCATCAATCTATTCAATAGGAATTTCTGTTGATGGAGCTTTGGTCGATGAACCACGTCACAGTTCCTGTGTTCACCAAATATCTCTCTTATGGTGTGAATAACACAGGAAATTGATCAGAGCTCAAAAACCTATCATTCACAACTATTCTGTCAACCTGGCGAAAACATTTCTTGAAAAAAAACAAAGAATTTCTGAATCCAAAGAAACGATAACAGAGTGTTTGAAAACTAGCAACACTTTTAGTTACAGTAGTCCGAAGAGACTATTTTTAGCTACTCATTTTGTTTCCAAATGCAAGTAATTGTAGTTCCTTATTAGTTTACACCCTCAATTATTTATTCATAGCTACCTAATTATTTTTGTTTTCATGATGAGTAACTCATTTCAGATGAGATCATACACTTCCGACTAAAAAAATCTCAATTCTTTTTTTGAGACATCAAAAAAACAAAATGTAGGGATTCAAAAACCAGAAAAAAAAATCTAAATTATTCTTCGCTGGAATTACAAATTAAAAATCGGAACGAACAGAGACCGATTTAACGCCTGGATAATTGTATTATGTAAAATTGAGACATTTTGTTAGTTGGAATAACATTTGATGAATGAGAAGGGAATAGAAAAGCAAAAACATGATAAAATAAGAGCTGCTCTGAAATATGAGATGCGGGCTCGGATTTTGCACAACCATGAACAAATATTCATAAACAAACGAGCAAATCAAAATAATAATAAAAAGTTGAAAATTGAGTAAAAATGAGCTCTCAAGTTACCAAAAGTAGAATATATTATGAATCATAGCTATCAAGATCTGAATGATGACAAATTGTTTTTGTTTTGAACCCAAAACCGACTTGGATATGTTTCAGTAGAAAAATGAGAGAAATTTTGATGATTAGTTGATTGGGACCAGAATAATAGAATCTAAATCTACGAAAAAACCTTAAAGAAGCGTAAAAATATTGTATTTTTCTGAAAATCATTCATGTTTTGTTGTGGTGTTTTTTGGATGATAAACTACCCGAAAAGATAGGTCGAATTAAAGTTCCGGTTTTCAAAAAATATCTGAATTACTCTAAGTTCATTAATGTTATTCAAATTCCACTAGAAGACGTACCAAAGAAATGCCAACAAACTGAAAACATATAGAATAAATTTAAGCCTTTTTTCAGATATATTTTTGAGTTCTGCCCATATTTACTTTCTTGGTGAAAACCCGGCTGCTTGAATTTCATTTTTTTTTGCAATAAAAACACGGTGATACGTGACTATTTGTTTTTACTATTTCTCACAACGATACACAGCATAATTCCTCCCTTTACCTTGTCCCTGTGAGAAAAAAAGCATTACACCCCCCCCCTGCGCGGACCACAGGGACGAGGAAAAATATGGTTTTGTTTCTTTTAGCCGCTCATAGTGAGTATGAATAGGTTTTTACCAGGCTTGTGCTTTCGGGCGGGCGGCAGACCTCTAATTAATGTTCACAAATTAAGCTTCCAGGTCGGGCTCGGGCAAAAGCTCAAAAAGCCCACGGCCCCCTCTTAAATACGAACAATGAAAATGGAAAAATGGTTTACCAGTTAAAAATGAAAGTCACGAAAAAATAATTCACGCATGTTGTTTTATTTTGCGATAGTCATTTCACCTTTGTTAAGCCCGCGGGCCCTCATTTAAGCTCAATGTTACAACTGACACGGCCCAAGCCCGGCCCGGTTTCCATTCTTAATTGAGAGCTTGCGGGGCTCGGAAGCACAAGCCTGGTTCATACATTAAATCATGATAAAAGCAAGGACCAGAAGGTGTTATTATAGGAATATAAACTTGAGAAATAGAACTGAGGTTATCGTAGTTTGAAACGGTCGACTTAGATGAACATATATTTGTGTGATGTTACAAGATATGAAATTACCATTATATTGCCACCTGATTAAAAAATGTTTGAGTGTCAGCAATAATTACTATATCCCTTTGTCAATAATTACTATATCCCTTGTCTTTTTGACCGTCCCTGTCGATCACAGGAACAAGAAAAAATATTCTCTGCTTCTTTTAGCCGGTCATATTTGTGTGAGCAGGTACGTACAAAAAATCATGATAAAAACAAGGACCAGATAATTATATCATATGAATTTGGTTTTTTGTTTTATTATATATAATTTAGGTAATATACTTTTTTGTCATATGTCATCCTTTTTTTCATTCTCAGATTTATTAGAGATAAAGTGACCATTATGGTGCCACCCGTTCAAATAATTTTTAGGTGATAATAATTCAAGCAAGCCTCCTTCACGAGATTTTTTCATCCATTTTCTCCAGATATAAAATTCCTCTGAGAAACCCCGGTTGCTTCAATATCATTTTTGCTTTTTTATGTGATTGACGTGATGTTCTTTTTCGTCATTATCTCATTCTGTCATCCGGTTTTTCGAGAACCATTCTAATTTCTTTTTTCATTACCAATAGATGAAAACAAAAAATCAATGTTAGTGACAATTTGATGCTAATTATAGTGGTATTTGATATTAAGAATATTGGAATTTAAAAAAAAAAATGAGTAAAGGTAAAGTCATAATTTATTTTATTCTCGTTTTGCATTTTTCTCGATTCTTATATGGCGTCAAAATCGAAACATATCAATATGTTGAATTTTCCATATAATTTTGTTCACAGGGACCGGCAGTCGATCAAACATGCTCTACTGCAAACTCCCTATCTTTTCCTCCTCTTAATTCTCCTTTATGTTTCTCTCAATGTTAAATCTTATGGAAATACTTTTGTTGTCTTCCTCTTGAAGCTAATACCGTTTTGGAATGAACGGTTACCTTAAATTTCAGTGGAAAATGCGAAGAATTTGCCGATAATGAATAAGGTGAGCTCAGTTTTCCAGATGTTGGAGTTTTTTTTTTTAATTTTGAGGTTTTAAGGGTAGCAACTCGACTGATGCTTTTGTTGAAATTCGATTTTCGGACTCTGTCGAGAAGACGGAAATTGCAACAAGGTTAGATGATATTTGGAGAAGTGAATTGTTTTGTTTCATACTGATAAGGATCAAATCAGTTAAGAATGACTGCAATTCAGGTAAGGCTTTGAATTCGATTAAAAACTTTTAAAAAATAACGTTACAAGAGAAGATTAGACAAAAATTATAGAATTTTCCCAAGGCATTTACTCGGGATATTTACTGAGAAGCTGAAATTTAATGACTTCTGAAACAAGTGAATTTATGTTTATTAAGTGTATTATTATTGTTATCATTTTGTAGATCTCGATTTGCTGAACAAAATTCTGTGATCAATATTTGCCAACCACCTCTCTGAAGCGCCATTCATGTCCAAGAAATTGAAACATCTTGCGGATACCAGTTGTATAATGATCAATTGAATCAATGTATGGTTTGACATCAGGATCTGCTCATTTTCCGAATTTGGATGAATATAGTGGTCATATAAAGTCAGAAAATATAGAATGAAAAGAGAGCTGACTTCGAGTTGTCCACTTACAATATTCTTCGGAAGAAACATACCATACTGGAACAGCTTTATCACCTTGGTAGATGATGACATGTCATTCCGTCAAATCCAGCAAACTATCAAGAATCTCCATACCAATTTTTCCAAATAAAAAAATTTGTCTTTTTCTCCGATATTAATGGCACAACTTCTTTGCCACGTGATTTTCTTGTCGGAATCAAGGTCAATAAATGCTCCACCCAAAAAAAATGTGAAAATCTGTAGAATTTGATAAGTTGTCATAATTTTGTTTGGTGTATTTGTGAATAAATTAATTTTAAATAATTTGTTTGATAAAAAATCTTTATTCACTGTTTCTCACATCGATAGGAAGCATATTCCCCCTCTTTTTGCTAGTCCCTGTGGTCCACAAGAAAAACTATTATTTTGTTCGTTTTAGCCGCTCATAATTAGTGTGCGTGGGTACACATTAGATCATAATAAGAACAAGGACCAGAAGATTTTATCAAGGTTCATTGAAATTGGTTAAATAAAACTATATAAAGGATATTTTTGAGCAATTATTTCAAAATACATATAATTTTGGCGAAAAATAATTCGATGAAAATCTGGCTGTTCGAATATAACTTTTTGTATAATATATAATTAAATGTGATATGTGCTTATCTCATTTTGCTGTTAGTTTTTCTTGTGGAGGCTCATCATTTTTCTAGTTTTTCCATTTTTTCGTTTTCATTTTCATGACTGAATGAGAAAACCCACATAATTTGTTCGACCAAAACCTTTATTTACTGTTTCTCACAACGATACACAGCATAATTACCCCCCCCCCTGTGCGGACCACAGGGACGAGCAAAAAATGAATAATTTTGTTTCTTTTAGTCGCTTATAATGAGTGCGAGTAGGCACATACGTACATTGAAGCATACATAATATCAAGAACCAGATGATTTTATCATGTTTCATTGATATTTTGTGTATCTCCGAACATACTATTAAATAATGCCAAAAAAGGACATAATGACACGATGTATCCCACAGGGACAGGCAAAAAAAATTGTTTTTTTTTCTTCAAATTTTTAGTCACTAAAACTAATTGTGATTAGGTACATTAAATCTGAAATCAAATCTAGGACAAGATGATTTTATCATGATCAGGTGACTTTTTGTGTATGAGCAAACATATTATGGAATAACTCAAAAATACGTCTTTGCAACAACACTCCACACTATGACACTATACTAAACAAAGGGCATACCACAGGGACCAATGAATCGTTTCGCTTTTTTTATTGTTTAAGGTAACTTCTAGAAGTTCAAAGGTTACTAAAACTATGAATATACATGAGAATAACATTATTTTATAAATCTACATAAAAAATTTTGAATTCAAGCGAATATATCACAAAAAAGTCAGAAATTATGTTCCAACGACACTCCGAAATACACCTGCGTGTCTCACAGGGACCAAGAAAAATGATGGTTTTTTGGTATTAATAATTAATCATCGATACGAAACTGGAAAAATAATTATTCAAATTTTTCAAAAAACTTCTTAAATTTTTGTCTAAAATTATGGAAATTTGTCGAATAATCAGAATTTTGAGGAAGATAAATACAATGGTTTGTGAATGTTCATGATTTTCCTATCTGGAAATTCACAAAAATTTCGATGTGTAAGCGATTAAGATATCATAATTACACATCGAGTGTACTCTTGAAAGATGTTACCACCAAGACTATAGTTTTTTTCCTGAGAAAGAAGACATTTAGTACCGCGCTAGGTTTTTGAATAGTTTCTTTTCATCGGTTGAAAATCGATCTAACGCAAAAGAGAATGACAGTATCATATTTTCCAATTACAGTTCCATGTCTCTTTGTATCAATCATACAGAGTCAGAGAAATGAGAAACGACTTCCAGAAGCATGTGAAAGAGCGAGAAGGACCACCTTGACTAAATTTCCCAGTACAACTCTCTGTAAATTTCCCTGTAAAAGAAAAAAAACTGATCCGAAGCTTAAATAACATTTTTATTGCCAATTATATAGGAATAAAATATCAATGAACATCGAGGTTAAATAAAGAGATGTCGAGGAATCAGGGGAGATATAAAGGGCAACACATTGGAACATGGAGGAAAAATATTGGAACGCATGAATGGGCTAGTAAAAAATCACAACAAAAAGAGTGTCAGTGTAGAAAAAATCACAAAAAAAAGAGTTGAATCTACCAAACGTGCATTCCAATTTCGATGATGGCCATTTGCTGTTACAAATTCTCGCGAGCGATGAAGGCGTCCCACAAAAATCGGGGGTGATAGCGGAGAGTTTCGCGCATGAAACTCTCCTTCCCCTTGTCCGACATCACCGGGTCGTCCCTGAAAAAAAAAGAAGATTTCTATCGATCATTTCATGACAAAACTGACTTGATTCGCTGCAAGTTGAGTGGGAGGAGACGGTCGGTGGCCAACGAGAAGGTGGTGAGCGCGGCCACCTCCTTGTTGTGATGGTCGAGGTCGCAAATCAAGTCGACCGTGGTGATGTAGACGTTGTTCCGACAGTTTTTGGCGTATTCTGGGCGTGGCGTGGATTCGACTGTGCAGATCTGGTTGAGTTCTCCGGTGGTCATCGTTTCATCGGAGGCCAGCTTGAGCATGAGGGCCTTGTCCGCATCACATCGGAGATCTCTCTTGTTGGCCTTGCAGACCAACATCGATGTGTAAGCGATAAAGATCTCTCTATCATACTTACACATCGAATGAGCTCTTTCGAACTCGGCGAGGATCTCCGGGATGTCTTGCGCATCTGGCCATGATTTCTGTAAAATTATAAAATTAAATCAGATTTTGAAGACGGATAAACTAACCACTTCATGAGCGGTCTTGTGATGGCGAGCGAAGGCACAGATGACAATGGAGAGAATCAAGAAGACGAGCATTG
>LR552837.1:0-157614 GCA_900536415.3 Caenorhabditis sp. 38 MB-2015
GGTAGTCCCTGAAGGCATGCATACTATCACAGTATGCTGTTTTCCTGTGCAATATTATGTGTTCCAGTTAAGGACTTCGGAGAATTCTACATATTGATAGATTCGATCAAGCACAGCTGTTCACTGTCGCCACAATGCTCCAAAACATCAGTCTCCATTAGCTATGGATTTTGGATCAACTTCCACGACTGATGCTGGTATCAATCATGAGGATATCAGACCAAGCCGCATCGCTTGTAGTTGGAACTCAAGCAACAAGGAAAACCTGCCACTCATCCGGTAGTTATTCGCCAAAGTTGGAGCTCGATCTCCTTATGCGAATAGGATTATGCAAATGTGGATCGTATCCATCATCGGAACAGAGGCTTTGCGCAATTGCCCAGCCGAACGCATTAATCCAAGGAGTGGTATTACAATTCACACTCCGAGAGATCTGTTGATCTCGGGGAACGCCAGATCGCTGCCTTGCTGGAGGAGAAGCCTGACAAGCTCAACTCAGTTATGATTCTGGTCAGCGGCCGAAATATCAATATTTCAAGAAAGGCAAAGTTGTATCGATTGGCACCGATCAACTATTTTATCCCCAATATCGAAGGTAGCAAGCACCCCAAGTAGGACTCCATATTCAGTTTTGAAAATTTTGAAAATTGATTATTCAATATGTCATCGAAAGGAGGAAGTTGCCCCTTGCCAACAAATGCCAAAATGCACCAGCCAATTATCAAGGTTATGCTGCCACAAAGACGACTATGTCGCCCGCATCATGTTGTATCGATTGGCACCGATCAACCAGATTCCTGCGGTACAAAGATGTCAATTAAAAGACCACAATATTGCATCAATGCCATCAAACGTCGACCACACGAATCCGCTATGTTATCTATGAAGTAAGGGAAGTGTGCACAATGCCAAATATCAAATGCATAATTGTCGACTACACGGACCTGCTAATCTATCAATGAAGTAAGGGAAGTGTTGCACTCTGCAATAGTAGTGCATAAATAACGTGACCTTGTCGGTCACTAATACTGCCACGTCAAGGATGTCTTCAACTGCCACGTCATATCAGATCAATTAGACGCCTATTTAAGAAGCACGACAGAAGCCAGTATTGAGCTATTCCTCTCTCACATCTCTCTATAATAAAGTCTTACTAATACCATTGTGTTCTATTAATGTTACACGCCTCAAAGCTGTAACACTATCAACTGTTTTTTCAATCACTATTCGGTCCTAATTCCCACCTTTTTTCTCCAACAACAGTGCATGTCATTAGATTCATTTTTTGTGGTGATTGTCCAAGATATTCACCCAATCCATGAGCATATTGAGGTTTTGGTAACCATAAAGGATGCGATTCCAAGTTTTCTGCCTGAAAATAAGCATATTAGAGACAATGAAAAAATAGGAGAGCAGTTAGAGAGAGAAAAGTGCGGTAGAGCGAACATGGCTCGGTCCCTGTCCTCCTCTTTTATTTCTCAAGATTTTTGTTTTCAAGTTTAATGAGTGGTTTGTGAAGATATTTTTTTGCGAGGATGATTATGAAAATGAATTACGAATTCAATTTGAATTTTATTTCGCAATGTAAACTAACCTTTTGACCTGTTGGATAATACAACCTCATAAAAATACCACGATCTCCCAATGTCGACCCATCAATCATTAAATCCTCACATCCAACCTCATATTCTCCCCCATTTTTGCGTGACAAAACATGCGGAGACGAGATGAAACTACCCATTATGTTCTCTGTAAAAGGTTTTTGAATGAAAAATTAATTTTGTTATTTGTTTTGAATTTAAAAGCAAAAAAAACAAATCAAATTTTAGTGAAAAGAAAGGAAGCAAACATGAAAAATACGAGAAAAACGGCAGGAGAATCGACAATTTTTGCTGTGGAGACGGACAGCAGAAAAAAAGTGTTGTTTCTTCTCTCTTTTTTTCAAAATGACAATTGGTTTGGTAATGTACCAACAACACACAATGATCAAAGTACCCTATAATTTCAAATGCTACGTTGTAGTGTCCTTTTTCAATATATTGATTAATCGGTTGGACGTTCATACATACATGTTCACACAAAAAAAAAACACTTGCAAGAAAAATGGTTCGATTTTCATAGAAAAACAATTTGATAACTTTTCATGAGAAATATAATAGAAGAGAATTTCCCATTTAGTAAGAAATGTGAGGGAAAAAAACGAAATTCCAAAAACAAAAACAAAAATTTCATTTCATTTCATTACATTACATCAAATTCATTTCGTAATGTTGATGCTGTCGAAATGAAGTTCATTTTTCAATATTTTTCCAGGGGCGAAAGAAAATTGAGCAAACAAACACAGAAATTGTCAGTTTTTTTTCGCGTGTATGCATGCACCCTAGTGAAAAATGAGGAAGGAAGGCAGGAAAGAATGAATATATTTGTATCCATAAATCTATTAAAATGCAAATGTTTTATGAGCTTCATTGAGAAGAAGAAAAAACGCGCGCAACAGAGCAATAGCGAGAAAAAATATGCGCTTTTTTGCACAGAGAAAGCTTTTGGAATTGAATAAAGGATTTGTGCTGCTCTCACTCAGCCCAAAAAATAAATGAACCGGCAAGAAACAAAACGCGGAGAAAAAAGGAGAAATCTATTTGAAATTGAAAAATACGATGAATATATTAGAAGCAAAAACACACCTCGCCTCGAATATATTTGTTGGTGTGACATATGACCAAAAAAAGAGTGAAGTAGAGAAAAAGGATGAGTGCTTTTCATGTTTTATTCATCTGGGAATTTGGTTGACTTCTTGGGCGATTGAGAACAACAAAAGTTTATCAAACTAGAATAAGATGAAGTTATTTTTCCCCCAAACATGTGCTAGACATTTGATGTGACGCAGATGTCAAATAATATTTTTTTTTTTAATAACAAGAACAACGATTCAAAATATCACACTTTATCCAGTTATAATCTTCTTGTTTTGATATGACATCGATAATACAACAGAAGTTTGATTTAAGTAGTTTGAAGGTTAGGTAGCACATTTTGATCTATATCTGGCCTCTTAAAAAACAATGCAATAATAAACATATGTTTGAGATCACAAATTGAAATTGAAATCTGTAAGTTTTAATAATACAAGTATAAAATTAGCTATCAAAGTTAGACAACTCCTTCTCTCTCTTTCTCCAGTCTTTCCTTCTCTTTTCTCGCCTTTTTTGCCAGTTTTCGTTGCCTTTCCTCCTCTTCTTCTTCCATTTCTCGTTTTCTTTTTCTTTCTTTCTTTTTCTCTTTCCTTTCTCGTCTTTCTTCCTCTGTTTCCACTCGTTCCTTCTTTTCCTTCTTCTTTGATTTCTCTTTTTCATCCTCATCCTTCTTTTTCTTTCTCAGCTCTTGCTCTTCCTCCTCCTTCTTTTTCTGTGCTTCCAACTTCTTTCTATCAAATACAAATGTGATTTTTGGTAGTGGTGGTGGCATGGGCAAAGATTTCGGAAGTGGAGGTGGCATGGGCGAAGATTTCGGAAGTGGAGGTGGCATTGGCGAAGATTTCGGGAGTGGAGGTGGAAGAGGCAAAGATTTCGATAGTGGCGGTGGGATTGTCAATTGTCTCGGCACTGGTGGTGGTGGAGTTTCAACGACAACGCTAGTACTTGGTGCACCATTTGATTTCAATTCTTCGGAAATATCTTCACCATCCACCACCTGGCGTAGGAATTGGTCTTCAGTCATTGAATCAGCCGAATAATCAACCTTAAATTAGATATGATTAATTACGATGTTTTAATTCACTAATTGTCTCACCTCTTTCCGTTTTCTTCTGGAACCAGGCATCACTTCAAGATAAGGTTGACGCCCTTCTTCTTTTGCCTTTTCTTGATAATCTGTTTCATCCGCTGCTCTTGTGATGTCTTTCGGGATTTCTTCTTCTGTCAAAAGCCGAGGTTTCCTATAAAAAAACTATTTGATAATTTATTGATAAGATTACTAAACTCACATGTCTTTTTCTTCTTTCATTCTTTCCATATCCATTTTTTGGAAAAGTTGGAATTCTTCATCTGAACGAGCAATCATCTGATTGATCGTTTCATCATCCGGAACTTCATCTTGATCATCATCTTCTGATTCAGCTCGAATAATTTGCTCCAATATCTCTTTGCGTTCAGCTTGCGTCGATCGATTGTCAAATTTACCCGCTTGAATCACTTTTTCGTCAACGTTCAATTTGAATCTTGCCGCTGACAAAATTTTCTCTTCAATGGAGTTTGCTGTGATCAATCGAAGGACTCGAACTTCTTGTTTTTGACCAATACGATGTGCTCGATCTTGTGCTTGCATATCTTGATGAGGATTCCAATCCGAGTCGAAGATAATGACCGTATCAGCAGTTTGAAGATTTAGACCAAGACCACCGGCTCTTGTTGACAACATGAATAAGAAGTATTCACTATCTGGAGCGTTGAATTTTTGAAGAAGAAGACCACGTTCATCAGGTTTTGTACTTCCATCCAAACGAAGATATTTGTACTCTGCAATCAATATTGATTAAATCTTAAAATGATCTATCCAAATAAAAAACTCACGTCTAACAGCAAGATAATCTTCAACAATAGTCATCATAGTGGTCATTTGGAAAAACATCAGTATACGATGACCAGACTCTTTGAGTTTGGGCATGATCCGATCCAGCAGTTCTAATTTGCCCGAAACTCTCATCAAGTCATAGCCAGATACGACAACATTCCAAAATACACGACATGACTCCTCGATGGAAGGGAAAAGGAAGGGGTGATTGCATAGTTTTCTTAAGTGTATCATAGTGTTCATCACAGATTTGTTGCCCGTATGGTGTTTTCCATCAAGGAGTAGTCCTTTTTGCATATGTCGATACAAAATCTTCTGGAGTGCAGACATTTCGCATTTGATCACATATTCTGTTTTTTCTGGTAGTTGTGACTCGACCTGGAATTCAAAATGGGATTAATTGGACCTTAATCAAAATCTGAGCTGCCCCAAAATTTTTTGTTATTTTTTACAATTCCAAAAATTCCCATTCTTATATACATAATGTACTCAATTTTTACTGGGTTTTAATTTAATATATTAAAGATCAAACTAATTAAGTTCCTCCTTTTTAATTGTAATTAACGTTTCGATTACTTGAAACAATTGCTCACAAGTACAAATATGACGTTTCTTTGCAAAGCAGAAAAATACTACACAATATCATACCTCTTTTTTCAGACGTCGTAGTAGGAAAGGTCTTAGAACCTTGTGTAATCTTCGAATGATTAGCATAGTTTCTTCTTCAGTTAATTCGACTTTTTCACCAGTTGTAGAGAATGGAGCATTAAACCATTGCTCGAATGAGCTACACGAAGAGAAAATAGAAGGCAATAGGAAGTTGAGAAGTGCCCAGAGTTCAGGTAGCTAAAAAAAATACCACTGATACATTTTTCTCCCAAGCAACCAAAAATTTACCTTATTTTGAAGTGGTGTACCCGTGATCAATAGCCGATGTTGAGTTTGAAAATGTGTGTTGAGCATAAGTGTTAATTTACAGTTTTGATTTTTCAATCGATGTCCTTCATCGATGATCATATATTTCCATCGGAGTTTGCCGAGGATGCTTTTATCTTTAATAATATATTCGAATGTTGTTAGTAGAACGTTAAATTTTCCAGTTTTGATTTGATGTTCAAAGACTTTTCGTTCGTCTTTAGGACCTTTATAGACAATCAGGTCAACTGACGGCGCCCATTTTTGAAATTCATGAAGCCAATTTGGTAGAGTTGATAAAGGCACAATGACCAAATACGGACCATTATTCCTCTTCTTCTCCATCAAATAAGTTATGAATGAGATAGTCTGCAAAAATCAATATTATACATATTTTAAATAAAATCTATGAAAAAATACCTGAATAGTTTTTCCAAGCCCCATCTCATCCGCCAATATCCCATTCAAATTGTTATTATACAAAGAGACCATCCATTCCAATCCTTTCAATTGATATGGTTTCAATAGAAGCATCGGATCTCCATTTCCCATCATATGGTGTTGTTCGGTGATAGTTTCATTCGATCGATGAGCTGTCGCATAGTAGTTGGCCATTTGAGTTTTGGCTTTTGCATCATATTCATCTTCATCGTGTCTGGCTTGTTCGAGAATCTTTTTCGATTTTTCGTTGTCGTGCACAATTTGATATTCATCTCGTTTGTGATTGGTAAAACTGTTTGATCCTATGCCTGTTTGTTGTTTTTTGACCAAATCACACAGACTATCAATGTATTCGTCGGTTTGGTGAAGTAAATATACAAGCCGTTGGTCCTGAAAACATAATACATGTTGAGATTTTTTTCCATCAACTCAAAAATTTACCTTTTTCTCGTCCAACATAGCTCGATATCCTTCTTCATCTTCTTGAATCAATTTTTGAATACGAAGTTTCTCGTTTTTCAGCTCATCCCGCTTTTTTTCTCTAGCAATACCTTGATGGTAAACCGTCATCGATTTTCGAACTTTGGCAAATTTATACCCATTTTGCCTAAAATACAAAATTTGAGGTTGTTCTCAAAAAAAAAAAGTTGAATTACCTGTGGAAATCTTTGAATTCTTTACAATGTTTGGTCAATGCATGCATGAACTCGTGATTCTTTGCTCTTCGTTGTTTTTCCAACTGCATTTTTGCTGGATTCTCACGTAATTCTCTGGTATATTGCTCTTTGGTTCGACGAATTGAGTATGGATTGATCAGGAATGTTTCGGGCACTTTGAAGACAATTGTTTCCATCACTTGCTTTCTCACAGATCGTTGAAGTTCTACAAGATTGAGCGCAGCTTGTTCAATTTTTGATTTGATCTGCAGTTCTGGAGGTAGGAGATGCATTGTTCTTTTCAGATATTCTCTACGATTATTCATATCTTCTTTGATTCTAAAAATTAAAATTTATATATAATTTGTCGAAAAAACACATGACTTACACTTGTCTATACTCCGATGCAATAATTTCTTTTGGTAGCGGGTTAGTAACAACGTTAGTAAATCTAGTTGGTTTGGCATCAAAAATCTGCAAAAAAAGTTTATTGGTAATTTCCGAGCACGTTGACTCACTTTGAAAACATCAAACTTCTTCGAGGGATCTCCAACTTTCGTTTTTTGATAATTGGGTCCTTCCGAAAGTTGTTTGAGTTCAAGTGGGATAGGTTTTTTGTCTTTCAACAATGAATAGACATTCACCTTGAATAATACAAATGACAATTTGAAAGAATGATTTTTAAAAAATACCTGAGCTGTTAGTCTACGTTTCGCCTCATCCGTCAAATTCACAGTTTGTTTTTGAGCACATCTCGGAGTATGAACTATGCTTCTGATTTTTGATGGCGGTTCACCTTTCATCAAGGCGGTCAAACGGAGAAGTGATGTATATCTTGAATCAGTTTGCAATCCCAATGTTTCCATATGTCTCTTTGTAGTCTCGAGTTTAGCAATATACTGCTCTCGTTTCTGAAAAAAACTCGAATAAAAAAAAATTAATTAAAATTTTTCAATAACAACAATACCTGTGGTGGAAGCGCCATAAACTTCTTGGCAGATTCATCCAATTCTTCTGCATTTTCCTGCTTTTCGGGTTGCCGTTGTTGTGGTTGTGGTTGTTGTGGTGGTGGTTGTGGCAATGGTGGTGGTGCTTGAACTGCAGGTTTTGGCCTTTTTGGTGCTACAAATGCAGGACGAGATGGTCCTGGCTGAGACGTTGAAGGGAATTGTTGTAATTGAGGGGGTCTTCCTTGATGTTGAATCCGCGGAGGATTTGGCGGTAGATGAAGTGTGGGAGGAGGGTGAAGTTGAGGAGGTTGAGGTTGGAGAACGGGAGGAGGCGGAAGATGTTGGTTCCGAGGAACTTGCGCCTGCAGCACTGGCGGAGGTTGTAAATGCATCAATATATCCTGAAATTGGAACATTCATATATATATATATATATATATATATATTTTTTTTTTTTTTGAAACTGACTATTTCTCAAAATCGAAATATTTTTCAACTATAATAAATTTACGGCGAGACAACTAGTTATTTTCTCAAGAACTATGAAGTGTCTACAACGCATAAATTAAAATTGCATTTTATTTTTCATATCGATTTAAGTGAAAAAATATTTTTCAATAGATTACGTTACTGACAAGTGAAAATTAATTGTTAAAAATTCCAAATTAATTTTTTCGAATCAGAGGTTTCGTGATAAAATTGAAATTATTGTTTTCTTACGAATTACGAAAAAAGATCGTTGTTTAATAAATTAGTTCGTCGGAAAAAAATCATTCTTATCAATCGTTTTTGGAATTCGGGTCGATAAATTTGTTTTCATTAAAAAAATAAAAATAGGAATTCAAACTATGAAAATTTTTCACAACGGGCTCATTGATATCTCTAGAAAAATAAAAAACTTACAAAATCGAAGACATAAACGCGAATAACAACCTCGTAGTAATCACCGTCTTCGTCCTCTTCTTCGAGCGCTTCCACTCTCTGAAATCAATAAATATACATCTCAATAAAAAAGAAAAATAAATATATTCAAAACCCCAAAAATACCTCCAATGTTAGTTATTATAAGAGAACAAAGGATGAATCACAAAAAAATCCAATTAATCAGGTCGTACATATACACAAGAGACAGACAGCGTGGGTGCGAACACCATGACGCACAATTGCACACATTAAACAGAGAGAGGAGCGGTCAAAAGTAAACCTGTTTTATTCTCTTCCCAGAGGGTTAGAGAGTGTGTGTGTTTTTATGTTTCATTTTTGGTTTTGTATTTTTTGTTTTGAGAGTTATTGATATGAATTATCAAGTGTTATCAAAACAGTGCTCATTTTCCTGATTGAAATAAAAGTTGCGTATGAATGTTTCATTTCACATATTTTAAGTAAACATTGTTTTCAACATTTTTCGTCTGATAAGTCCAAAGTTCGACTTTCAACCCTATAATATATTCATTATGAATACATTTACCATGTTCAAAAAGTGAAAAAAAATGTTTTTTCTTGTTTCAGTTGTCATTCTAGTTAAAAAGATGAGTCAACTTATTGATTCATAAAAATCAGTAATTTTTTCACGTTTTTATTTTGTTTTTACCGGAAATGTAGCATCCGTCAAATTATACTTACTTTTCTATTTCAAAAAAAAAATCCTAGAGCTGTAAAAATGGGACCCATTTGAGAACGAGCTGCGATCAATCTGTACTCATTCACACCCATTAGGCAGGGCGGGAAAACACAAAATTCTTGTAAACGGGGTGAACGTAATATCCTAATATCAGACTATTTTTTCTCAATACCAGAGTACATAAAAATGTTTTTGGCCAATCATTTCTTTACAATAAAACTGTGATTTTTTGTGGTGTCATGTAGTCTACGAAAATATATCGGGTTCTTCACAGTTCTATTTGTTAAGTATACAACATTAGTTTTAATTTTGGAACAAAAGCAAAAGTCAGCCGTATTTGTTTAAATAAACACTCAAGCAACTTTCTTATCTAGTAAAAACAAAAAAAAAAAATGTTTTACTTGTTTTTTAAATGCTCAAGTCATTGCACGAGCAAAACTTCGATTTTTATTGTTTCTCTAAGACCAGTAAAACAGCCAAGTTTGTTCATCCTTTCTAACCATCTCGGCACTCTCTGTTTCTTTTATCTCTAGTAAAAGTACTTGTGGCAGGGACAGCATGTTTGTGTTAGTCGCGATCATGCTCGCTCCATTGACAACCTACCTTTTTTCTACTACTTGTTTGTTGTAAACCTTTTGCTGTTGTTTTCTTCACTTTCATCTCATCTTTTCTCACTTTATTTGATAAGAATGTATAAAAATCGATTTCATTTTTTCAGCTGCGCGTCTAGCATGGGTAACGAAAGCTCACGGGAATACCAGGGTAAGATATTCGTACCATTCAAAATTGTTTTGTTGTTTGGTCGTGAAAAGAGATCAACAACAACAACAGCTCAACTGAGCGAGATAAACAAAAACAACTATTTTCTGCAAACTATTTACGGATGTTTTGCTGCTTCAGTTTTTCGAAAACAGAGAGGAAAAGCACACACGTCCTTGATCAGCCCTATAACGTGACATATTGCTCTTTGTTTTTGCTCATATCCAGTCAGTTCGATAAAAACCTGTGACCAAGCACAAGCTTCTATCGAAAGCAAAGAATCTCGATTCATTCATTTTTTTTTCGCGACTGATACCTCACTCAGCTGATTAACCAAATGGTGCGACTGACTAGATATTCATACTCTGAAGAAAGAGAAATGCCAATAAGGTCATCATCATCTACAAGAGTGTCACCATTTTTTGGACCTTATGATAACTGTAACTCGATTGATGAACTGTGTGATCGACTCACTCGTTATCATCGTCATGTACGAGGTTTCTATTTAAATATTTTTTTCAAAGTATTATTCATAGTTGAATCACAAAAAATTTATGTTTGCCTTTTTTGTCTATATTTGCCCTTTTTATCATCACACTTAGTAAGCAAAAAGTTACTATCAAAACAGAAATAAAAGTAAAGTGCCAAAAAAAGATAAATTACACTACCTTTAAAATTATATTATTTCATAATTCTGTTCAATCTTATACTGAAAAAAAGTTTTGAAATTTGTCATATGTTTTGATCAGAAGATTAGTTCACATTTTTTTCCCGACTTCAGCTTCAAATGATTTTTGTTGTAATAGTTGTGGTGGTGCCTCATGTTCGAAATTTCTATGATCAGGTGGAAAACGGACACATTTTCATCGTTCTCTTCTCAAATAGCTTTTTTACAGATATGGTGAATATGTTTCAAGTAGATGCTGAAACTCAGGAAATTATTAATCAGAGTAAGTCAACTGATGAAAAAAAAAAAAAAAATAACTTTCTGTTTTTTAGCACCGACCACACGCCCACCTTTAGCATTTCATAATATTCGAGGATCTAACGTAGTACTACAGCGAAGTAGGTTCACTTCTTCCGTGTTCAGTCCTAATTTTATAAATTTAGACGGACGTATCGCAAGACGACGGGAGAGTTTTTGCAAAGGCTTGGCATTTTCTAATCGACCTGTTGAAGTGAATGAGAATGTCTGCATCAAACTCAGCGAAGTTGCTACCAATTGGTCTGGAGTTTTGAGATTTGGAGTGACAAATTTCGATCCAGATACTTATCGAAATATTCCAGTACCAAAGTAAGTGAAATAAAAAACAAACAAGATTCTATTTGTTTGTTCTTGCAGATTCGCATGTCCAGATTTGACAACTAAGGACGGATATTGGGCCAAAGCATTGCCAGAACGATACTCAATTGAAGGGAACATTTTGCATTTCTACGTCAGCCGCTCAGGAGAATTGTACTATGGTATCAATGGTTCACAAAAAGGATTATTCTTATCAAATATCAATACAAATCTTTCAATGTGGCTGATTGTGGATATATACGGCAATTCAGTGGCTCTAGAATTCTTAGGTAAATATCGATTCAAAAATAAAAGACAACTAGGACTATATGAGTAAAACCTGAAGTCAAAGAGCAGAACCTAACTATTTTTTAAATGTGGTGCCCTATTTGGTTATCACCTTCCACCCTTTTTTCCTAACCTGTCTTCCTAATAGTATATGATGATTCACAAGAATAAGAAAAAGAAAATGTTATCTATATCAATTCAAAAAAAAAGGAATGGATCTCTTCGCGATTTCGAAAATGTTTCTTCAAAAATACGATTTTTTTTCTCCTCTTTTTCTTGTGAATCATTCGTTTTGCGGATGGTCATTCATATGTTTGCTTTTTTGTTTGTTTTATATCTGTTCTTGCGTTTAGTTCATCTGTTGTATTCGAACCAGTTAGATTTAGGTCATCAGTTGCTCCTGAACTGTTCAAAGTGAAATTTATATATCTTCCTGAATCATTATTTATAAGCTTCTTGCCGAAATTAAAGGGGTGGTCTTGACCGGCTAACGGGAACCGGTTTTTTGCGGTGACTCATTTCCTCACAATCGATTGAGTGATGTAGCATAGCATTTCTAATGTTTTATATTTGCAGAACCATCGGAGTTCCGCCCAAGAAGATCGGCTACTATGTCGTCTAGCCGGGTCCCATTGCCATTGACACCAAGAGCAATTAGTTCAGCACAAGATGACACTGTACATTCATCAATTAATGCGAGAAACGAGGTGGCTCGATCAATTTTGAGAGATCGTAAGTTCTAGAAACACAAGTTTACCGAATACAAAATTTTGCTTTTCAGATGAGTTACAAAGTCTACGCTTCCATCGTGTTACTGGTCGACACATCACTCTCAATAATATGAAAGAAACTGCCACTCGAACCTTGTCTGAATATGCCCAAGGATATGTCTTCACCGAGCGTCCAATCAGGAACAACGAAAAAGTCTGCATCCAGGTAAAACAAAAACAACCATCTAGATCATCCAAAAACTTACATAATTTCAGATTGCCGGTGTTGAATCAATGTACGAAGGTGGAATCGCATTCGGTTTCACATGTTGTGATCCTTCTGATTTGCGTAGCACCGAACTTCCTGAGGATTCTTCGGATCTTGTTGAGATGCCCGATTATTGGGTTGGAATCAAGGACGTCGCTCTTCGCCCGAAAGTGAATAGTTTGCTGAGATTCTGGGTGACCGACGGAGGTAAATTGAAATTTCTCTGTCCTATTTGTTTTAATCAAATTTTTTATAGGAGAAGTGTTCTTCGAGATGGACAAACGTCCTCCAAACTCAATTTTGTTCGTGGATAACTCAATCGATTTATACATGTACTTCGATGTTTATGGTTCTACAACATCGATTAAACTTCTCGGAAGTTATGATGCAAACGAGCAATCTGCTTTGGTTGTTGCTCCAACAACAAGTGCATCTTCATCATCTGATTCTCATCGAAATGCGACACCGCTTTCAATTCCTGTCAGACCAGCAAGGTTTGTTGTTTTTGATACATAAAGTATCACGCACTTCTTTATCTATGAAATGTGTGCACTTCAAATCAGCTGTTAAAGTGTCATGTGTTTTTTTTTCACAGAGAGCCACCAGTGGATCCATCGGACAATTATACCAATGGGTTGAGAGTTAATTTGGGTACGTTCAAGCTAAATAGGAATTTACAATCAGTAATATTTCTTGATTACAGAATCTCTTGGATTACACCACCTGTTCAGAGATGAACCGGAAAGACCTCGTGCTGTTGATTTGCTTGGACCCGACTCTTTGGTCCAATCATCGGAGCCATCATCTTCTTCTTCAGCCGCAGCGTTAGCACTTTTCACGTCGGCTCCATCCAGGGTAATCAAATTTTCATTAATCAAATCCGAACGAAATTGTTTGCAGACTGCTCCAATTACTACAAGAAGAATCAAGCTGCCACCAAAAATCGGAGAAGTTCAAAGAGGATCACCACCAGCGATTCCTGCTCGACCAGCACCAATACTAAATGAAACTGATTCTCGTAATTTACCATCATCTACATCATCATCACGTGGATTCTCATTTGATCCACCACAACGAGAACAGAATCCATTCTTGGTTGGGCGCTCAGAAATTCGTCGTTCGGAGGAGCCATCATTTCTTAGCAGCACTGCACCAAGTTTCCCGCCACCAAGACCACCAGTTCCAGCGAGGGATACTACACCGGACAATAAGGATGAAACGGAGAACGAGGGAGAATGTCTCGTAAGTTAAACTTCAAAATATTTCCTATCATCCCAAATGTTTCTCTTTTCAGTTATGCATGGAAGCAAAAATCAATGCTGTTTTGTATACTTGCGGACATATGTGTATGTGTTTCACATGTGCCAAAAAATTGACACAAACAATGAACCCATGTTGCCCAATTTGCCGCGCGACAATTGTTGATGTTATCCGATGTTTTAAATCATAACCGCCTTTGTACAATTTATTTATCCATGCCCCAAATTATTTAAAGTAGAGTGTTTTGCAAAATACATACTAGCCACAATCACAGTTCAAAATACTGGTACCGAATCTTTCTGTTTTATCACATCAACATATTTCTTCCCCTTTTGATTCACACATTTTTTTAGAACTTTTTTTATCATTCGTGAAATGAAGTCTGTCAAATGAAATTTGTTGAAAAAATTAGCAGAGCTTCTTTTAGCTATGCAGAGAGTTGATTTTTCATATCAAACAGAAAGATTTTCAAACTTTAAATCGTGGAAATCAAAGCGATTGAATTGGAATAAAGAATTTTGAAATCTGTGGTACTTGGACTCAATAATTAAAAATCAATATTGAATCAAAGTTAAATGAGATACAAATTATGACCGTTCAATGTTTGAAGTTTTGGCTCAAAAAAAAGTTGAACCAGTGTCAAATAATCTGATTTCTGTTAGTGTATGGTTAATGAAAACCTTAAGAGAATGTTGAAAATAGGAATTGATGAGTATAAAAAAGCATGAACAGATTTGACATAGAATCTATCCAATATTTAGGCCCTACTAATAGAAATAAGTAGGGCTTGAATATTGACTTGTGTTTATATCCATAAAAATCAGTTAGTATTCAGAAACACAAATACTATTCTCTCATCTTTTAATTTTTTGAAATCAGTTGATATGTATTTCATGATGTTTGTTCACTTAAGAAAAATAATAAATAGCCCATATGACAGTTCACACTCGTGTAAACTGCCAGGAATTTTGATCATAAGATAGTACATGTTATTTTTAGTAAAACATAAGGTTCGATATCTTAAAATGACCAATCGTTACAAAAAAGATGATTTACAATGATACAAAAACAAACCATACCAAACAAAGATGTATAAAATCCTGTTGTGAAAGAAAACGAATATTTTTATCTCTATAAAACATGCATTTCGTGAACGTATTTTATCATTATTATTACTATTAGTATTATTGAAGTTGTTTTATCACTATTGTTTACGTGGCTGATTGAATGAAACAAAAGAGTTTTTATCATATGTTTCGTTGTTCTATTATATTATGCGAATGCCGCATTTTCGTTCGTTTGTACAATTTTTTTCGAGGTTTTTTCTCTCCATTTTTCACATGAAAAAACTATTATTTTTATGTATTTCTTTTGTTTGTGGATTCCTTTACTGTTTGTACAGCTGAAAATTCTTTGAATATTGTTTATTTCTTCATCTCTGTTTTCAAATAGAAATAAACCCTTTTATAAGTCTATAAAACATTTTCAATTGTTTTGATTCAAAAAACAATCGTCAGTAAATGGTTGATAACCAATTAATTCGAAAACAAAAAAGATATTTCGTTCGAAAACGACAAAAAACACGGAACCGTTGTCTACAAAAAAATCCGGAGACCTTGACGAGTAGATGTCATGGCGGCGGTTTAATGTAGGGTAATAAGAGACAGAGATAGACGCTTTTTATGAACCGCCCATTCTATCGATAATACTTATAAACTCTCTCAAATTAATGTGTTTTTCGTATCAGTAAAACCATCTTTCTGGTGTATAAAAGGACTACTACTTACACTGTTCGTCACTCGATAAACGATAGAAATCTGAGTGACCTTTCATTTAATTTCACTTCTACTTGTTGAAAGTTTTCTTACTTTTTTCTTTAGTAAGTTTTTGTCATTTCAGCTATAACAATAATGATTCGTGCCTTATTCCTATTTGCTTTGACAATCGGGGTGAGTTTCATCAAATATGTATCCTCATTTTCCAAACAGTGTCAATTTCAGATTGGATATTCTGAATTATCAAAGGAGAAAGAGGACAAATCGTTAAAAGATTTGGAAGATAAAATAGTCAGCGATATTGTCACTCACAAAGTTATGATGTACAGTAAAACCTATTGCCCATACAGTAAGAAACTTAAAGCGATTTTGGCGACCTATGAAATCGATGATTTGAAAATTGTGGAACTCGATAAATCAGGACATACAGAAGACATGCAGGTAAGCAAATAGGAGAGATTATATACATATTTTCCAACTATTTCAGAAAATATTGAAAAAGTTCTCTGGGCGTACAACTGTTCCTCAACTCTTCATTAGTGGAAGATTTATCGGTGGACACGATGAGACTCGAGCGATCGAAGATAAAGGAGAATTAAAACCACTTCTAGAAAAGGCGAACGCTTTGTAAGTTGAAAACTTCACTAGCATGAGCATGTCCACGTGTCACACTCTCCCTTTTCTCCCACAGTCTTACCAGTTCCCCATGAATCGTACACGTATGTTTGTCTTCTACCCACCCCCCTGAAAAGTCATTTCAGATTCACTAACCGGGTCCATGTCAACGGTGCGTGAGTTGTCGGTGATGTATAGTAGCTATGAATGTTAAGAACGGCAGAGCTTCGAATAATTCACCAGCACGTATAATATTATTTTATAAAATGCATGCATATCGTTATGTTGATTTGTATATATATGATGATGATTCGATTATTTAATAAAACAATGATTGATTGTGAGCGCATGTTACGGAATGTCTTTGCATGGTACCATAAAATCGATTGAGAATTATTTTACAGAAAGTCGACAGAAATCGGTGTATAATTTTCATGTTTACCTTTTTTGTTTTATTGTTCCTTGGTTATATCAATGTTCAAATTGTGTTGCCATCAAAAAATCATCAATGTATGTTTGACAAAGAGGGTCAGGAGTAAAAACCAGTATAAAGAACCTTGTGAAATACAGAAAATATTTGACTACATACACAAAGTAACTCGTCATAAAGAAATTTCCAGAAAATAGTGTTCTGAGCATGAAAAAAAGTGGGTTCGTGACATTTCAACTTTTGAACCTATTATAACAAAATAATCTCTAAATCCCTGGGATGAGACATTCAGATGATAGTGAACTGCTTGGAAAAATATTTGAATTGAGAGAACATTTTGAAAAAAATGAATATCGCCTTTGAACTATTTTTTTTGGTAAAAAAACCTTTTTTTTTGGAATGGAAGATTATTTTGGTTAAAAATAACATCAAAACCTTTTTTAATTTTCTATTTTTTTCAGAATTGACAGAGACGAATTCTAACCGACTTGGAACCAATACGTCTACCACTCATCCATATTTAATACAATTGTCCATTTTTCTCATTATTCTATTTTTCTTCCTCATATAATGTTACGAGTTCTTTTATCATTATTTTCTCTTATTTTGCCGCATAAACATTAGTATTCAAATTAGCTGATATGTTAGATAAACGGGTCGGGTTGTGTCAATCGATAAAAAATAATGAAGTAGAAAGAATAATTGCTATTTATGTGCAAGGTCATTGTATCACCTTCCTAAATCAATGGATGAATACATGGAGAAGGAAAAGAACAAGATTTTTGATGTCTTGTGGCTTTGTTTTTTATCGGTTTTGGTTTTTTTTTTTTATTAATATGAAATCTTTCCGCTTTTTCATTTTGGTTGTTATTGATGAAAAATGTTTGAAACAGTTTTTTCTTGTTCGAAATTGTGTTTCATCGGCGCTGTTGTATCAAGTTTTATTATACTTTTGAACGGAAAAACTTTCGAAAAATGTCTAGAAAACTGGAACTCTTTGGTTTTTTACCTGAACATGAAGAATGAAAGATTCTTGTGAATAATTCGAAAAAAACGAGTTTTTTTACTGTCAGCTACTGAAAATTTCATAACGGAATATTTACAAAACTTTTTATCGACTTCGTTAAAGCACATCGGTCATTTATTATAATCTGTGTGACATCAAAAGTTAACACCATTGCTTTCCTATGTGACAAAGATTAAATAGATTTAAATATGAAAAAAAGGGTTCATTTTTCAGCAATTTTTTGGTATTTCAGGTTTTTTTAAATTTACTATCGTGAGCTTATATATATCTAGTTGAACTGAAATGGAATTATCTTCAAACTATTTTTCTTCTACTGTTTTCATTTGTCCTGGTTTTTTTATGAGTCATAGTCCAGATCAGCTGGAAACTGTTTCAGGGTTGTCCGCGTGAAAATGGAATTAATTCTAAATTGACCAGTAATTACTTCCAAAGAAGTTCCTACCAAAAAAATCTGAGAAAAACTCGGAAAATTGCGAATAATTTCCGAATGATATGGTTTTTATTGATAATTCTCTTGAGAGTACATATACTGGTGATTTTTTATCCCGAACTGAATTTTTTGCAGCATCCCAGTGGCCGAAACCAGAAAAAAAGAAGACCGAACAAAGATAATGCAAAAATATTCAGTTTTTCATACAAATTTAATTAAATTTTTTTTTAAATTTATGCAAAATTCTCAGCGATGACCAATCGGTCAGTCAGCCAGCCGACTGACTGACTGCGCATTGATGCTTTTTTTTTCTGAGTCTCTCCATTCTTCCACACTATTTGCATGTTATTTCAAATCGCAACCACCTCACAACCGGTCTATTTCTTTTTTCCTTGTTTCTGTATTTCTTTATTCATATTCTTCTTTTATTTCGTATCCAAAAGCCATTATACAAATTATTTTCTCTGTTTTTTATTCTCTGCAACAACATTAGTATTCGTCATCGTCCAAATTCATGTTTTTTTACACTTTATTTTCCCATAAAACAACCTTTTTTTGCTTCTAATACTTCCCTTTTTTCATATTATCAAAAAAAATTTTGAATATTACACGTTATCATAGGAAGTTTGACTTGAATATAAGGTTGAAAGGATTCGTGACATTTCAAACTTTAAAAATAATAGTACAGAATAGTTGTTCATGAATAAGCCAACATTTGTTAACATTTGTCAGCATTGATAAGAGTTCAAGTTCAAAGACAACTTCATTTCTATTTTCTATTGCTATTTCTATTTCACTCATTTATTTGATGTCAATTTGGTGAAAAATAATCAAAATAAATATACTCCCCCAAACATGTTTGCTCAGCCGTTTTCTTTCATATCAACTTTTTTTTCCGTTTTTCATAACTTCCCAAACTTTTCACAAACCAATATTTTCCAGAAAATGAGCGCGACTGGTCCTGTTGATCGTTCAAAAGTAATGCGACTACTGATTCCGGCGTTAATATTCAATATGATCGCATTTACATCTATTTTGCCATTATTCCCAACAATTCTCACTTATTATTCAAAAGAAGGACATAGGGTTGGTAGTGACTAGAGTGAAGATATTTATCATAATAAAAATTCAGGATTGGTTATATGATATAAGTGTGAAGGGATTGAAATGGTTCCAAGAATCTATTGGTGTTCCACATAATGAGAGATATGATAATGTATTTTTTGGAGGACTGCTTGGTTCATTATTCAGTGCTCTTCAATTCATTTCTTCACCAACACTTGGAGCTTTGTCAGATATTTATGGACGTAGAGCGATTATCAGTCTATGTTCTGTTGTTACACTTATTTCATACATGGTGAGCGGATATTCTGGAAAAATTATATATTTTTTTAAAATACGCTAGTCATGTTTAGAACCTTGTTTTGTTTTTTTCACCCGAAAAAAATTTCGAAACAAATTAATCAAATTAACACTTCTGTGTCGGACTACAAAATGACTATAAAACAGCTATAAAATGTCAAAAATCATCATTTCAAATAGTAGAGAACAGATGAAGAGCATTTTCTTGCTGCAGAACATTTTGGGATATTTTTTTTTCAGGAAAGCAGAGTCGATTTTGTGAAATTTAAACATATTGTTCAATTGTGAAGCCCTGAAAGAATTATTCTATGATAGTTTATTTTGTTGTTTACAATAGCTCCACATTTGGAGTCAAAACAAAATATAATTAATGTGTAAAAACAGTTAAAAATTCTTCAACGATCTGTTCCATACTATTTGATCGTTCAAACTCCAATCAGTTCAATTCAACTCAGCTGATAACTTTATCAGACCTCTTTGTCTCGTTTGTTTTAAACGTCATGTTTACCATTTTTTTCGGAATGTTCACTTAAACACAAATATTTTAGTCATATTTATTTTTCAATATTTACCTTCAACAAATGGCCAAAGGTTATCAAAGTTATTTGTTTCAGAATTGGTTGAAAGCCGACACTTTTGCATACTTCGTTTTGTCTCGAATTCTCGGAGGATTGAGTAAAGGCAATGTGAATGTTGCGGTTTCAATTGTTTCCGATGTTTATACTCCTGAAGAACATCCAAAAGGAATGGCTTTGATTGGAATATCTTACTCGGTTGGATTTTTGGTTGGACCAATGATTGGAGCTTATTTCTCAAGCATTGCACCTGTAGATGCACCATTTGCTAATCCAGCAATTTTTTCAATTGTTCTGACGATTATCGAGTTTGGCTTTTTGTTTTTCTTGCCAGAGACCCTTCATTTCAAAGAACAGAAAAGTGTCGAGTCTATCAAGAAGACAAGAAAAGAATTGATCACACCAAGTGATCTTTTCCAGTTTTCCGCAGTTAAAGCACCTATGGAAAGTGAGTTTTCACAAAAAAAAAATGGTATGAAGCAATAAAAATTTATATTCCAGAGAAACTTGAAATGCAGAAAATTGGAATTATTTACTTCATTTATCTCTTCTTGTACTCTGGTCTCGAATTCACTTTGCCATTCTTAACTCATTTACGATTCAATTTCGAAAGGTGAACATATACAAAAAAAACCAATTAAATTTCCCATTTGAACCCCCATAAATTTTCAGCATGCAACAAGGCAAATTGTACTTGTTCACTGGTTTATTGATGCTACCAATTCAGGGAAGATACGTGAGAAAAACACCCATTGAAAAACAGAAAATGGTCGCCGAATTCGGAATCGCATGTATTATTCCAGCGTATTTACTAGTAGCCGTTGCTCAAAACCAACTTATTCTTTATGCCGGACTATTTTTCTATGCTATTGGTAATTCAGTTCCCTGTCAACAAATATTTGTTTTCAACAATACCAATTTTCAGCTTCGGCAACTGTCGTCACATGTCTCACATCCCTCGTACATGTCATCCATCCCGAAAATGAGAAAGGTGTATTAGCCGGAATATTCAGAAGTCTAGGATGTCTAGCAAGAGCATTAGGACCTATTGTAGCATCAACATGTAATTGATATATTCGATTACAAAGAATATATTTAATTTCTTTCAGTTTTCTGGTTTCTCGGAGCGACTACATGTTATACAATTGGAGCAATTATGCTAATAATCCCATTGGTTCTTCTCAAAAAACTCAAGAATCCAGTTTCTGTTGAGAAGAAGATCAACTAATAAATATATCATATCATCAAACAGCTTTAGGCTCCTAGTCTACCTTCAATATTTTTATTCAAACACATTCCTGTAAATTTTTATCATTGTTATACGGTTAAATGCATAAGAGAGTGTGATAACGACATTTTGTTTATAAATGTTTCTTTTGATAGTTTGCTCGATTGAAGTATCTCCTGTTGAATGTGTTGAACAGTTCACGTTTCCTCTTCGTTATTTCATCCATTTCCGATTGGGATATGACCTGAAAAATATCTTGTATTTATATATTTTTCATTGAGTATAAGAAACCTTTGAGATAAAAAGTGTGGCAGCTCGATGAATATCAATACGTGATCCGCCCACTTCTTTTATGGTCTTCAGAAGAAGTCGAAGCTTCCTCCATTGCTCTGGTGACAAGTATCGTCGTATGAACTCCTAGAAATCAAAATACATTTTTGTCTGAAATTCTTATCAACTTAAGAACCTAAAACCAATAAAACCGGTAATCACAAATTCCTTTCTCTCAAAAAGAACAATCACACTAACAGTTATTCTCATTAGTCTCTGGAGAGATTCAATAGTTCAAAAGTCTAAATTGTGATAAAGGACAGTCAAGATTTACAAATTGACGCTGATACTGTTTTTATAGATTCAAATGGGAGAGAAGGGATGAAAGAAGTAACAAAATACTGATTGATCAGAACTTGGTATTTGACGCAATATCTGAATCTGTTGTCATCTAGGATGAATCGCCAAATAATATAGATTCAACACTGATTGAAAATTATTTTTTGCAAAAAATAACCATAGAAATGAATTGTTCAAACTAATAGTTTTACGTTCCGAAACACCAGCTAAACTTGAAAAAAATCGGGTTGTTTTTCAACTTATCTATATTCAGATCTTGAAGGTATTATCAGACCTCACATCTTGTTCCAAAAATCAAACTTTTTACACCTAGGCTATGTCAAAAGTACATATTTTCCATTAAATAAACTTTTTTTCTACCTCCCCTACTTTTAAAATAAAACTTTTATGAGAACATGTAACCGAAAGAAGAAATTGAGTTTTTTCCTCATTGTGAAATAAAACGTTCTAATTTCGTTTTATACCTCTAATTTCTCAACTAATTGTGTTTTAGTGCATATTTCAGCTCAAAGTATATTTTCAAACCCCTATATAGATGTTCATACATCAACTTTTCTTTTTTTCAAAAAAAAAACGTCAGAAACTGAGATGTGGATAACTTGTCAGAAGTGCATCTTCCAAAGAACATGCTAACTAAAAAAATGTCAGAAATATGAGTCAAACCTACTTTTGCTGCTGACACCATATAAGGAAATGTTTCATCTGGCGGTGTGGTGAACACTGGTGTTGTTGGTGTTGGGAACAGTTCTTTTTGATTTGACTTAATACCAGCAGCAAGATGATTGGCGAACTCGGATAATAGCATTGGTTTTGCTGGAGGTTCCGTAAAGTCTTCAGGGATGATAGTTGTGCTGGTCTCTGATTCTGACTCCAGTTCAGATTCATAATCATTCACTTCTTTGATGAGTTCGGTTGTTGGGTTCTCACTTGACGTCGAGTTGTCGCTCACTGATACTTCAGTTGAAGTTATCGTTGTTTCATTCGAACTGGTGCTAACATTTGCTTGTAATTTGCCATGCTTCATGAATTGATCAACCTCTCCAGAATTCAATTCCTCTAACAGCATACTTATTTCAATCTTTGGCATTATACTTCTCCTAGTCTCATTCATTTTTAGAATACATAGGAATAAAAATATGAACTTGATCATTCTTCAGAAACTATATTAGCAAGAAACGTTTGTAGTAACGAAAAAACGGCAGAATAATAACAATTACGTTTTTGGACAGGTTTGAAGTGTATTTGACTGTCAGTTAGAGAGAGGTTTGCCATCTTCTTTTTTTACTTTAATAGAATGGCACATACATCATCAACTGTTGAGTGAGAATGTACTTTAATTGGTTGAGATGAAGATGTTCAATGAGATTTTTGAGAACAAATTTATTTTTCTTGGAACATACATTTTTACATACAAAACATGGTTGATCATGAATTATTATCATTAGTTATTGTATTATTATTTGATATTGAATTCGACTTCACTTCCTTGGCTTTTTGTTCATCCAAAGGCATAGATTTACAATGTTTAACTGGTTGATGAACACCTGGCGGTTTTAGCTGTAATAAATATTTGAACCATGAGTTATGGTATATAAAAACTAACCCTGTTTTCAGTGACTTTTGCCACTCGTTTTTGTTTTTCAGATCCATATCGTTTTTTGTCTGTTGATCCAGAGTCAAATTCATTTTTCACTCGTTTCGATCTAACTGATCGATTCTCTTTTGTTTCGCTCAAGTATCTCAAAAATTCGGGTGGCATGACCTGTGTTTTGTATTCGTCTTCTGGTGAATAGACCTCACTGTCTGAATAATTATTCACTTTGAAATTTGTTGGTTTCAAGGTTAAAACATACTTGAATCCACTTTTTTGTTAAAGTATTTCGTGATTTTTGTTTTAAAAATCCACATCGAATAACGAATCTCTACAAGACGACTGGCATAAATGAATGCATCGGCGATCAATTTAGAGACATGTAATGTTTGCGCAAACACTCTGAAAATTATTTATTTTTGGTTTTTGATCATTTATAAATGGTCAATGTCTCACCCCAAGCATAATCTAGGAATAGGTGGAATACTAATACTAATAGGAAGGAGTGGGAGAACAAACAGCAACGTTGTCGGCAACCAACCTACAATTCAATTCTATCATTACTTTTTTCTTTTTCTGAAAAAAACTAACCCAAGCACGCGGAACCAGCAAGCATCATCAATGTAATCAATAGTTTTCGATTACTTCGTCGATTCTTGTTGTTCTTCAACAATGGGTCACGTGAAACATTTTGCATATGAATCAAAATATGGAGATACAAAAATGAGAGGAGTCCAACAAAAATAATGAATGGGGTTGTTAACAAGACGCGAAAATAAACATTTTCTGAAAAAAGAACAACTTTTGAGAGTTGTTTTGAAGAATATCTTACTGTAAATCTGATTTCCTCTGCAACCATCAGAGCTGATCAACGAGAAAGGTGAGGTTCTCAATCCTGGAAAATTGTTATAAATTAGCAAAAAGCTAACTGGGTATCACCTCCTGGGAACACAATGAATAGGAACAAATAAGCCGTCAAGGGAACAATATATGCCAATGCAATCGTACATTTCACAGTTTTTGGTGTAATCGCATTTCGATGTAATGGATATACTATTCCGACATAATGATTCATCGCCAATGCTAACAATGTGATTACGGATGCAGTGAACGTTGTTAACTTGAAAACCTGAAAAAAAAAACAATCTCGTATTTTGTGCTCTGAACGGGGTCAGTCGTTGTTACCTCGAGCAAGAGTGAAGTGCAATTAGAGAAATCACTGAAGAAGATGTTGATGAGATATGTCAGAATATAACATATTGCACATAGTGCGTCTGAGGCAGTTAACGTCACACATAATCGAAGGTTCACCCCGATTGGTCGACGAAGATATCGCGAGCACTAGAAAACAGATTTTGTTGTTGGTTAAAAAGCTGAAAATTTCTCTTAAAAAGGTCAAAGGTAGAGCGCATTTCCTGTCAAAGAATTCAATTTCCCTTTAAATGTCCAATGAACATTTTATGTGTTCTGCAAAGCTTTTACATTTTCAATTCAAAATGTCAGATGAAATGCTGAAAGAGTTTTCTCACCTGGAGTTCTACGAAAAATGTTTGCCTTTTTTGATTAAACTCACATTTAACAAGTAAAGGTTGACAATAAGAGCAACAACGGAGAGAAATGTTACAGTGACTGCACCGATGTTGGTCAGACGATTCATCAGCACTTCAACCGGATTCGGTTGATCTGATGTGTAGTTCATGATTGATTGTTTGAATTCTTTTTTTTTTCTGAAATATGACTTATTTTAAAGATCAGAAGAAAAGGAAGAAAACAAAAAAAATTGTTGGTTAAATTCACAAAAGTTTGTATTTTGAAAAATTTCTTGGCTTCCTTGATTGTAGTGAGAAAACAAAAATTTCGTTTTTCTCGATGAAACCAATCCAAAAACAATTGAGGAGTAAAGATTACAGTATGAACGTGTAACACAAAAAAATGAAGAGTGAAGTGCTCCTAGTTTTATATGCGCATATCAATTACGCTTGTCCATCGAGCAGAAGACAAATCAAATGAAAAAAAGGGGGTAGGGCGACAAAAAAAAAGGTTGACACACTTTTGAACTTTTTATCCCGCTTGATGAAGAGAGAAACCTCACATATTTAGTTAGTTCTCGGATCAATGAGCAATGTTTAGACGTTCGGGGAGAGTTTTATGAGTTTCGAATATATTGGAACTTTTTTTTTGTTGTAAAGTTTTCCATTTATTGCAAATAAAACTTTCAATTTATGAAAAGAACAAAGGATCGAATTTTCAGGGTGTTTGTTCTGGTACCAAGTGGAAAAGAAGGGAACATCAGATAGAAATGTATGAAAAACTCTCCGATCAGACAAAACCCTGAAAATTCATGAAAGTCTCCCTTGACCATAAAGGAACCTATTTTAATATTTAAAAAATCAGTATAGCTTCAGACAGATTTCAATCACTCTCTCTTCTTAATTGATGAACAAGATTCATAGGTGTTTTTCAGTTTCAAAACACAACAAATAGTTCATAAACAAAGGATTTTTTTTTTTCAGATTTTATTGAAATTCGCAGGAGACTCATAAACTTGAGAAAATTCTTGAACTATTGAATACGTACAGAAAAAATTAAGATATTCGTTGAGTTATTTCTGGAATCACTGAACATTGAATAAATCTTAGAATATTATTTATGAGAAAAAGTTGGTATGATATTCTTTGAGTAAAAATATAGCACTCTATGAAAAAAGTGGATTAAAGAAAGAAAAAAACAAGCTTAGCGGGATAAAATAATATTAATGAGGTGTTATTAAACATATTTCATTGGGACCACGTATGTTTTTGAAAAAAAAATTGATGATCAATCAAATGAGAGAATAAACGTCAACATTGTAATTGTTTGGAATAATTCAACAAGTGTCATTTGCACATTTGTAATTTGAAATTGTCCTTTCCCGCCGCACATCCTTTAAAATATCAAAAAAAAAGGGGGGGGGGAATGAAAAAATAAACCTCCGTTGTATAAAATCCTATTTTGATGAATGACAATTTCTCGAAATTTTTTTGCCTTGACGTTCGTTTGTTGTTTAGAAGAAATAAATATATTTTTCTCATAAGAATAACACTTATTTTTGTCACTGGCTTCCAAAAAATTTGTTTGTTTATGAAAAATCGGACTTTTTCAACTTCAAAGACAAAAAGAAGAAAAAAATAGTAGTTTTTGTGTTGACGTTCATTTTTTATTTTTTTGTTTTTACTATTTTCGCTAAAAGAGGTTGTTTGTTTTTTTTATTACTTAAAACGAAACGAGAAACTATACATACATTTTGGAGCTTTTTGAAAAAAAAGTAAAAGCATTTATGGGACCATATTTAATTCAAAAAAGTTGTCGGAAAAAGTTGGAGTGCCACAAATCATGTATTCAAATGCAAATTTTTTGCAAAATAACATTTGCCAGGTGATTTTAGTATGTTTTGCTACATATGTTTTCAAAGAATACACAAATCAGATAAGTTTGATCTACTTGAGACTAAACCAAGAAGCAACAAAAACCAAAACATGACGAGACAAGGTGTTTGAAGTGTAGCAGCAATAAACAACTCGAAGACACCAAAAAAGAACAACAGAGGAAAAAAGAAGCAAAAAGTCTGAAGCAACAGATTATCTCGACAGTTTCTGAGAATAAATGAACTCAATGGGGCCTCTCTGAGGAATACGGAATTGAGCAAACACAACTGAAAACGAAGTCAAAAAACTAGAAGAAAACATGAATAAGAAAAACACGAAAACAACTATAAACGTTTCATTAATCAACTTGTTTTTTGATTGTTTTTTTGTTGATTTTTGTTTTTTCATCATTTCATTTACTATGTATGTCTCGAAAGACTCATTATTTTCTTCAATTAAGCGGAAACCACGTCACGTCACAAACTTTTCTAAGTTTTATATCTAAGAAAACATCAAGGGTTAAGAAAAGTGAAAATTGGTTTTTCTAAGTTTTGTGAACGATTTCAGATATGTAACTCAACCCAAACTAAATAAAGACTGGAGAATTAAAGCTAAGTTTTCTCTGTCAAATTAAATCTCAAATTTTGGAACTTCACTTGTAGCCAAACTAAAATTGACGGTGATTTGGTAGATTTGGTGTGAACCCCATTAAAAATGATGTTACCAAAGGGTTAAACAAAAACCAGCAAAATTTGTGTCCACTACCTCTCAAATACTAGGAACTAGGTTTTTCTTATTTAATTTGTCAAATGCTTTAAATTCTAACGCGAACGGTCAAGTTTTGAAAAATTTATTCTAGAACCCAAAAAAATTATCTCATTTTATCAATGCGAGTTTTTTTTTCATATTTTCTTTTCGCAAGAAAACAGTTTTTATCTATGTGAGAAAATATCACTAAAAAATGAAAGAAGCAGACACATGTTTGTTAGAAGATCTAGGTTGAAAAAAAAACGAACGAACCACCTCTCACTATAAAAACAGAATTCGAAAAGGGCATTGAGAATTAAGATAAATGGCGCTTTTTATTCTCATGGTTGAACACCTGCGGCGGTTTCAACGAAATTCGTTGTTCGTTGTTATGATAAGAGTACGGTAGTTAGAACAACTATATTGTAACGGTCAGGTGACAAACTATCAAATCGAATCAATCAGTTTCATGAAACTGATCATGATCGGTATCATGAAAATAGAAAATATATGAATAGCAGAAAAAACTGGAACAAACAAGAAAATTTGCGAAAAGTTCACCCCACATGAAAAATTGTAACAAAAAAGTACAAAGTTTGATACATTTTATGTTTTTCTTCTGAGTTTGTCAAAAACATGCAAAACTTCGTGGATTTTTCAGAGAGAAGGGAACTAGAAAGTGTGGAAAAACAATGAGTAGAAAGAAAAAACGAACATGGAAAGTTTCAAGGAAGGAAAACAAATGAGGAGAAAAACAAAAAGAGAAGCAACGCAGCATAAAATATTAGGTTTTCATTAAAAAAAACACCTGATGAATGGGTAATGAAGCCGTGAAATTGTCTAGACCATAATGATATTATCTACTTTGAAATATTAAATTTAGTATTATTTTTTTATTATTTAATAATTGAATTAATAATAGCCAAACATAAAAATCGTATTTTACATAATATAATACTCAATTGTTCTCTGCTGAATAATACACCAATTAGGAGGAAGTTTCGGTGAAAATTGTTTTCCCCTCTCTGCTCTTAAGGTAGAATGGAGACATTCAGGTGGAAACCAGGATGTCTCTTATTTTTTCCGGTACATTCTAAGTGCTACTCAATCATGAATTGGAAAAGTGTTGGAGAATCGCTATGGTCATGATTATTTAGGTTTCAACATCAGAGTCATTTTTTTTCGGAAAAAATCTGTTTTATGATCAAGAAAAACTAGCATATGATTTCAAATTGAGCTAATATTTTTAGATGTTCCATGAAATTAGTTTTTCCATTTTTGAATACAGGATGAAGTTAATCGAACATTTCGAAAAAAATATCACTGACTTCTGACTTATTTCTGATCTCGAAATAAAATAATTGGACGTGTGTCCTATGCTTCACTGTTTTTGTAATAAGATCAGAACATGATTCATAGAAATCAGTGAGACTGCACTTGAAAATCAGAAGTCACAGATTTTCACATGTCTTTAATAACTCGAATTATCTATGCCCAAAAATGATTGAGAAACAAGATCAAAAGAAACGTTTCTGACTCTTGGACGTTTGCAAGTTTCGAGCAATTAAATTTAAATAAGGTGTTTTAGCCTCAATTAAATTCTGTTGATCTTCAGGCTTCATAGTGAATACATTTTGCACGCATTCCTTTCCTGGAGGGTTCGAAAAATCAAGAATTATTTGTAATCCGTATGTACAATACTTATCTCTTTTGTTTATGTAATAAGTTAATTAATTTTGCAGTGAAAAAAAAAGTGTTTTTTTTCAAAACAAAAGTTCACATGATTGAAAATTCAAAAATTCACATGTTAGAAAATTGAAAGTTCTCAACTATCTGAATAATTCATTATTTAGAAAATTTTAGATATGTGTGTGGGTTTCAACTGAAACATTCTCAACAAAAAATGTTCGATCGTTGGTTTCATATTCAAAGGCCATTCAGAACATGAATTATTATAGAACATTTGATTATTTTCCAGATTTTACATCGCAAACAAAATTGTTTTTTCTATGCTCTACCTTTTTTTAAAGGAACGAAAAAAATATCAATCAAAAAAGGAAGATTCATTTTATGCTGTGTAAAATGCCGCTCACTTATATAATCAACAATTCTGAAAATCGCTCTGCATACTAAACTCAGTTCATTGTTGAAGAGGGTTGACGTGATTTTTCAGTAAATACGAACGGAGGGTGAATTCAAAAGTTTTTTATAAATAAAATTTCTCAGAAATGTATAGTTGGCAAAAAAACGGAGATACAAATTTAGAGCCTTTTGACCATATTCTAAAGAGCTTTGAAATACAATTTCGAACTACTAGAACAATTGTTTCAATTAGTTAAATAAAATAAAACGCAAATGGTTTTTTTTTCTGGAAATTTGATTTAGCTCATTTTCAAGAGCAATTTTAAGTGGAAGTATAAGGTCGATGAACTCTAGAAAAGGAAGTTCTGTTTTTTTTTCAAAACACTCATAAAAACCGTAAAACTTGTTGGCAAAAGAATTTCTTGAATTGGAGAATATAAAAAAATAAGTTTTTTAGCCATTTTTATTTTCAACCAAGAACTCGAAAACAAAATTTTCAAAAATGAGATTGAGAAAAAAAGAGGAAAAAAGAATAAAGATGGATAATTTTTTGGTGAATTGTGCAAAACACGTTTTTTTTTCTTTTATATTTGAATTTGATCATCTCCCACTCTCAATGTTGTAGGCGATAATTGGAATTTTGGAATACGGTAGGTATTCAATTAAAAATAATTGAGACAGCTTGTGATCTGAACCTACACACTTTTATAAACAAATACGTAGATACTTCGTCATCTCAAAGTTCAGGATAATTATTATATGTGCATGAATAGATCAGAAAAAACTTGGGAAGATTGTTTTCAGGGTTGTCATACGATACAGAAAGAAAAAAAATATATGAAAAACCAAATGAGGGCTCTTGGACCCCATTTCAAATTACTTATTCATGGACAAGTGTGTTTCAAGCTGTTCACATCGTTTCATCCAATATCTTTTGGACTTTGCTCGTTTGGAACTTATTTTTAGTTTAGATGCCATTCTTCTCATAGCAAACTATTTAGAAAAATAGTGAATATTTTCTGGAAAACCTCGACTTGAAAGTTGGTAAAAAATTGAAGAAAATGAGACAAAATTATGGTTTTTAATACAAAACCTATATAAATTCTTAAAACATTCAAGTACGTTGAATGTGTTAAACTTGAAATTTTTTTATCCAATCACTCAAATTGCACAAATGAAAATATAAACAAAAACAATCTCAGTATCTAACACTTCTCATACATCATTCACAAATACAATTCTTTAGACTCCAAAATTTTGAATCCAAAAATTGAGTCAAATCAATTGCCGCCAACGGTTTCCATGCTGGTTGGGGTCTATTGCTTAGCAGTCTCATGTATTAATTAAAAAACACTTTCTTTTTTGTTTTTGCTGTTTCCCCAAGTGTGGCCCAATGTGAGAAAGTAAAATAAATAAAGGGTTACTGAAGTTTATGGAATGTTTGTGGCAACAATTAATATCAATTTGCACCTTTTTCGAATTTCTAATTCGATGAAAGAGAGAACGTGTGATTCTAGTGTGAACGGCTTCGTGAAAATAAAAATACTATTATTCTTCTCGAAAGGAAAAAAAATTAATAATAAATGTAGGCCTTCTTGATTAAAGATGAGCCTCCTTGATGAACTTTTTCGCTGTTTTTCACACAGTTGTGTAAACGACCTTTGAGGTGAACAGAAATGAAAATAATAATGTAAAAAATAGTGGGAAGAAAAAGAAAAAGTCGAATAAATAGAATGTTTTAGAGTCAAGCTTATACGGAGATTGTATTTGACAAGATAATCGGTATTCATAATGTGATGTGCAAAGTACAACAAATTACAAAAAAAATACAAAAATTAACGTGCAAAGTGACAATATTTTTTGTAAGAAATTTCCATTGTTTTTACAAAAAAATTACAAAAAATTTACAAAAAACGTGCAAAAAAAAATAAACACAATGGAAAATTGGCAAATTTCTTACAAAAAATATTGTCACTTTGCACGTTATTTTTTGTATTTTTTTTGTAATTTGTTCTACTTTGCACATCGCATAAAACTTCTGAAATGTGGTTTGGTTTGACAGAAAAAAATACTGAAAATGTGATCAGAAACCAACATTTTTCTATATGGAAATCATAACAGGTTTTCTCTAACTGAAATTGATTTTATTAATAAGAATTTAGACACTGACCTATGAAACTTTTAGAAAAAAAAAAGATTTTTTCAAAAAACGAGTATTAATTCAAATCAGATTTTTTACTCATTACTTAATGATAGTTTGACCAGTACACTTTTTTCAGGAGCTTCACATTTAAACCCGATCTCCCACCACAACACTATCAGGAACAAAGTTATTACTCGACAAACTTGTTTCTTATTATTAATCACAAAAGAACGGATCTTTGGAACAATCATTAAATATCTATAAATAAATCATAATTTTTCTGCGTATCTTTTTTCGGGTTCCAGAAATTGAAGACAAATATTGTGGGTTTAATAAGAGAACTTATTTCATCAAAGAAAAACTGACAGACAAGGGGCTTAAGTCTGAACTCAGCTAGACATTTTGTCTGCCGATTTAGGCAAATTATACAACTTTTTTTGAGAGTTGAGATACATGTTTTGGAAATCGTTTGATAATGAGTGGGAAAATGTTTCAGAGATTAAACGAATTATATAAATGATATCATGTATTAAACAAATTATAGTGTGGTTGATAATAATATTATTTTTATTATTATTTTTAATCTCTTAGACTAATCAAAAAATTATTATAAACGAATATGTACTAATACGATTTATACATCTGGTCTAGTTACGTTATATATTATAATAATATCCAGGTGATGAAATAGAGAAGTCTAAATATGTCATAACCTACGAAAATGTGACACAATCTTCTTGTTGACACGTTTTTGTGAAATTTTACAATTTCGACAGAGGAATGATAAATAATTCATTCACATTGTTAGTTATTATGCTTGCCATCCAACATAAACACACAGAGAGAATCGAGACTGAATTAAGGAGCAATGAATTTTCGAACATATTCAATCTAGTTAAACAGGATATATGTTCTTCCGATTCGCACAATGATGTTTAATGTTGAAGTTTCGATAAAATATGATGCAAGATTAAAAACTTTTTCAATTTCGAACAAAAAAACTGAATTTGTTTTCAAAGAAACCAAATTTAGGTTCTGGCAGTCAGATATAACCCTGACTATTCATTTTCTCAAAAAAAGATTTTTTCATTTTCTCAACTTATAGGTTCTATATGTATTTTGATGCACTTTACAGTTGGATAAGCTGCTTTCTTGATGAAAAATAATGTGTTATCTATGTATTTTGAGGGAAAACAACAGATTTGATAACCACCAGCTAGACATTAAGAATAGTACATTACATTGATCAACTTTTGATTGATGATTGATTGAGGAAGTCGTTTCATACTGCTCAAGAAATAGCAGTTTGTTGTTGATTTTTTTAGGAGAAAGGTCATAATAACATGACAGAATATGAGTGAAATGTTATTATGAGATATGATCTTCTCAGTATCGAGGTATTCGTAAATATTAAATTTCAAAATGCTAAGTCAGTAGACCTGAACATTAAAAAAATAGTATGAACTATTATTTTTCAATTTCTCACATTTCAACATTTTTGAAAACAGCTGTTCAAAAAACAACATATAAACATGAAAAATTATGCAGATCGTGTTAATCACCTTCAAAACATGTATTCATTTAAATATAGACATTGATTATAGACAAATTCGTGATATTTGAGATACTACTGTGAATACATATGCAAAACATATCGGATAAATACTTAATGGAATGTGTGAGAAAATTTCGGATAATTGACAAAATTGTGGGAAAAAAGTTTGGTTTAAATTTGAAAAGTATATCAAAAAAGTGAGAAAATAATGAAACAAAACAAAAGGAAATAGTTAGATGCTGTTTTTTGCTGATTAACAATTGATTTATTACGGTCTTAAAATTGATAATCGCTGTATCAAAAAAAATGTGAATGAGTAACATTTTACGTCATCATTTTTAGATAGATATAGAACATCTTTTTGTTCTAAAAGCTGGAAGGCTTTCTGTGATTATTGAATTATGTTTTTATTCTATTTAGAAAACTTGATGAACTCTGGAATTGTTTTGGTTTTTTCCACCAAAAAATGATTTTTTTCAACATTTCATGATATATCACATTGTCGGGAAGTGAATGGACCGAATCGAAAATTTTTGATTAAGAGAAATATTTTACCCACATGGAATATGAGAAAAAATTAATCTTTCAAGTAACTACACATATTTTTATAAGGAATAATTCAAAGATCAATATATAATCTTTATTCTATCCCTCAGACAAGCTATTATTTTCACATCAATTTTTGTCTATTTTAATCACAAGCAGAAGTAATTTTAGTTGAGATCGGGGTACAAAGTTTTCGAATAATTTATTTCATGATAACAAAATTTTCAACAGTGAAAAATATGCAAATAGCAACCAGTATCCCGGCTCACTAAATCTCGCCTAACCCTGTAGTTTTATGTCATTAAAGCAACATCCTACGCTAAAATCAATAAAAACCGACAAGCCCTATTAAAAATGAAGCCAGCACTGGGAATATAAAGTTTCAGAACTTTCAGAAAATCGAGTTTCAGTTTTTTGCTCTTCAGTACGAGATTTACTGGCTGAGTCGCTTTGACGTTAAGCCGATGTTTTCAAAATAGAAAACACAAAAAAAGGACTTCAAATTTGAAAAATTGATTAATCAGTGAATGAATACGAGAACTGGCAATTTGGTTTGGGGGTTTGATTTGTACAGTTCGACACTGAATTTTTTCGAGAAATGTTGATTCATGGTCGAAAAAGGAAATTTTTACTGAACTTCACTAATATCTACTTCTTGAGCAGAAGGGTATAAGTAAAAATGAAAATCAGACAAGTTTTTTTTCCAAATATATATAATCAAAAATCACAAAAACAACGTTTCTGTGATGTTGTCAAATATCAGTACTGATATGTGTATTTTTTCCGATCAGTATACCAGACAAAAACAAAGTGCTTACCCCACTCTACAACTCTCTAAATAACATGTTCTATTTTGTGTTTGATTCACATCAAATCTAGTTATCAAGTGCATGGATTACCATATTTTTCATTCGAGTATTTTTATGTTGATTCACTTTATCTTCTTTCAACTGTTGACATAACTACTGTATTGATCAAGATGTTTTTTATACTAACAAAGTTTATTGGAGTGGAAGGAATTGCAACAAGAACATAAATGTTCAAAGGATAAGACAATGGTAACTATTATACTTCCTCTCCATCGCATGCGTTGTTGTTGGTTTTCGTTGGCAACATTGGAGTTGTTGAGCTGTTGTTGCTCTCGACTTCAACAGAGCAAGCAAGATTTTGATGACGACGAGATTCACGATCGTTCGATAGTCGGATGCAGCAAATCAGGAAAGCACATCCGATGAGAACGCAGACCATTGCAGCGATTGACAATAGCATACAAATTGACATTTCCATACCTGTAAATTCAATTTGATAATATCCTTGGAAAAGTTAAGGAAAATTAAGCTCAAAAAATTTGGAACATTAACCTGTGTTATTTTTTGATGAAAACCTCAAAAAAAACTCACTACATTCTACATGAGCAATTTGTCTTTTGTGGAGTGGGATTTCTCCAAACGGCATGTCAAAAAAATATGTCTGTTTCCAGGTTCACAAATTTTCAACAAAAAAAACTACCGTGAACACGTTTAAATTTATGCCACCTCTTCGTAGGTACAAAAAAAAATTGAAAACGAAGAATATAACACAATTGGTTCATTTTTAATGCACTCACGCTAGATGTTATATGTTTTTTGATTGGTTTTTTTTTTCAAAAGCCATGCTAGTAAAATTGACATGTTCTGAAGAACGACATGGAAGAGTGTTTCGTGCAAAAAAAATTAAATTTTTAAATTTAAAACCAACCGAAGAAAATTAAAAGTCTTTTGAGTTGTCACTATTCACCCTATTTTTTGATGGATCTAACACGAAACAAAGAAAAATGGATGAATTGAAAAAATGAGCCTGACAAACCGTGATGAACGTGGTGGACGCCAAATTTTGATGCACCCATCTTGTATATGAAGAATAAATAGAATGAAGAGTGAGGAGCAAGGAGCTAATGGAAAAATAGAAATAACCAATTTTTTATGAGTTGATGCCTTTTTTGAAATGAGATCTGTGTACTGGGAACGTATAAAGTATAATGGTTTATAAGTTTTTTGGTCAAACCTCATATGACAAATTTAAAAGCTATAGTTAAATGTGGGAAAAAACATAATCTACTTCTCAAATATCAGATAATAGGTACTATTTATCCTATACTTAGAGATATAATTGAGGTTTCTGGGATAAATTTGAACTTGAACAAATCGAGAAACTTAGATATCAGAAAAGTATACATGATTCCTCAATCAAATATAAAATTTACAAACTTACGAAGTTTCGAATCGTTGCCAACGGACACAAAAAACTTTCCATGAAAGTTCAATTCGAGCTCGTTAACTTCAAGATTAATTGTAATAGTATTTGAAAACTAAATCTAAAATCTGAATTTTTTGGCTATTCCAGCCGAAAGAGAGCTCTTCAAACAAAACTACTGAATTGATTTCTTCTGTTTTTTTTTGAGGAACCAAAAACCCCGGCACTACACAGATAATGGATCAGATAATATTTGAGTAATTTTTCGTACTGAATTCAAATTATGCGAGTCTTACTTTTCCATTACTTTCAATCAACATACTTTCTGACAATTGCAGTCTTTGTCACTTTTTGCTCGATCAAATAAAACAAAACATCTTCTTTATGAGGTTCAAACTATACAAACATACTGATAACACAATTCAGAATCTTCCATATCCAAGAGTCTACTTTGTTTAACTTCATTTCAAATTTTTCTAGTCGAATGAACTCTATCAAAAATCATCATTATGAAAATTTTCTCATTTACTTGTTTTTTTTTCGAAAATTTAATCCCTCGCCCAACAAATCATTTTTTGATCATAAATCAGATTTCATCATTTCTAACAAACGAATACTTTAAACTAACGTTCATTAATCAATTCATTTTCAAACTCACCAAAAATATTCGCTTTCATGCTTGAACAATAATACTAGAATCGATAAACCAATGATAAGAGTTTATATAATTTATTTATATAATTTCAAGATAAAGTCTTACTCAATAAAGAAACCGTATGACAGAGAAAGAAGTTGGATAAAATAAAATGTGTGACTCAAGAAATAGCAGAGTTCACAGAATGAGATGCCGTAGGAAAAGAGGAATTAGCATTCGATGACATTGCTTTTCTTATTGATTGTTTGTCTATCATCTCGCGTATGATGATGATGATGATTATGGTGATGGTTTTGTGGATGATAAGGGTCCAGTTTCTCACTGTAAAAAATTTATTGATAATAAATTAATGATAATGACGTTACTCACATGAACTCTTCGTGTCCAACTTCTCCATACTTTTTCTCAATTTTCGGTCTAGAACAACAACAATAATAAACACAGACGATAGTGAAAATTCCGGCCAGGGTGAATATAACGATTATGATCAATGTATTTTGCAATGTTCCGCCTTTAAGAGAGTCAATGAGTGATTCTTCGGTTACTTTCAGTCGTAGGCAGTTGTACATTGTGAATTGTTTGCCATCAAAGTCGACAAATGTTGTAGTACATGGTAAATCGCATAACTCTTTGCATTTCATTGGATTATTGTAGGTGAACGAGGCTGAAATTAAATTTGACATGTATGTAGAAGCCATTTATTTCATTTTAAAACTAGGATCAGAATTCTAGCAAAATTTCCAACCCACAAAGTTTTTGTTGTCAATTCTCATGGGATTTCAGGTAGTTTTTTTTTCATTTCAACACATGAATACACATCATCAAGCACTCTCAAGACTCGTGATATCAACATTTCTTGTGGTTTTTTTTTCAAAACTATCAAAGTTGTCAAGGTCTTTTGCGATGAAAGTGCAATAAAGCATGTGATATTTTTAATAATGTGAGAATTTTACATAATCGGAAAATTTATTGGTTTGTTTCACGTGGTTTCTAAACAAAATTCGTTAGTAAAAAAGTGAAGCTATATTCAAGAATAGACTTTTCTTTTGAGAGTTCTGAATTTTTGAAGAACGGGGGTTTTTAAATGAATCATGATAATACACAACGATGAGCATCAATTTCTAAGAACTTTTTCTTTCTCACAATCTGAGATCTATTTTTTCAAATTTTTGAAAATTCAAAGGTTCTGAGTTGTTATCTGAAGAGGATTAAGTTTCTGCAGGTTCATTTTCGATGATTTCACTTTTTTTTCTAGAAAATTTGTGGAAAAGTATGATTTTGGCTAAACACTCCGTTAAGTTTTGCTTGGTTCGAATTGTTTTTTTCTGATTCTGGACCAATAATACACTACTCAAATGTTCATTTAATTTTCATTGGTTGAGGTTCAACTATGAACTTCAATAAAACATCTGGAATGTTCGGAAACAGATGTGTCGACATTTGAAAACCCGTTAAACTATAATAATGAAAAAAAAACTAACGAGAAGAAGTAGTTGTAATTCCAAAAAACGCATCATCATCTTCCAAAATCTTTCTCTGCCGACATTCTACCGAACCAAAAATGACCAATACTGTGAATAAAAGCTGGTATAACATTAATGACCCTGTAAGAAATCGATGAAAAAACACATGAAAGAAACAATAAAAGTGCCATCGTTGATAAGAACAGTGTTATTGTATGAAGAAAGCGAAAGAGCTAGAGTGATTCAGCTCTTGATGTTTATTTTTGAATATTGTAGAAAAATATCAAATATGTTGTGGAAAGAAAGATAGAATAAAAGTAATAATAGATTGGTGTTCGACTATGAAAGACAGGATTATCAGCTATTGATATATTTAATAATCCGGGTGTTCAACTCTCACCGATTTGAAAAAAATATCAAGAAATCAAATGCAAAAAAATGTTTTTCAATATAAAAAATCATGAAAAAAATTAATGTTTTCCTTGAGACTTTGTCAACTAAAAATTTAATTCTTATATTTTTTGAGCAACACCACTATTTTAAAAAGAGCATTATAAATATGAGAGCGTACACACACATACAAAAAAAGAATAATAATAATAAAATAAAACGGTGCAAGAACGCATTCAGCAGGAAGGTAGTAAGTAAGTCAGTCAGTCAGTCAAAAGACAGGACAAACAAACAAAAATAAGAGCGCGTACACCATTCGAGTAAATGATAAACATATTTGTTTTTATGATATAACTATATAAATAAGAGATAATCGAAGAGCTCCATTAAGGTAGATGTTTATGCACACAATGTATTTATGTGTACCTATTCACGGTTTTTGAATATGTTAGTTTATGTTGTTGGGTCAGTCGGCCGTGTCTTTGAGAAAAAAAGGGTATTTGATAAAGGTTCTCATGGATACAATAATGTTATCTACTATCAGTTGAGGTTGTTATTGTTTGTCAAGTTGGAGGGTTGGTTAATAATATTAATAATAATAATAATAATAAACCATGTGAAAGTGTAACTAAAACATGCTCAATATGTTTCAAAAAAAAGAAGGAAAAACTCTCAGAATTATACATTCAAAGCTAAAAGGAAAAACACAACGAAAAATAATATATGATATAATCGATTAGTTTTTTTCTATATTTCCAATAAAAAATTGAGAAAAAGGCACTCTCGTCAATGAGTCACATTCTGTATTATTCCGAATGTTGCCTTATTTTCGTCGGAAAAATACGAAATAAAAATAATCGTGATAATAGGAATAATCAAATTATAAAAATTGCGTTCATATGAGAAAATTAATGCATGCTAATTCTTTTATAATTCAACGCATTTGATTTTTTCGAGATAACTGAAATGAAATATATGTTTACGGAGATAGATGCTGCTGAAGAATACACACATTTTTCTCAGTTTCGCATTTTTTGTTTGAGCAGTTGGACGATGAGCTCTGGTTTTTCGCGGATAACGAAACGAAATAGGTGTGATTTTCACCTTTTGTTTGTTTTGCTCTGAATATTAAGTAATGTGAAGGATGAAAAGGTTAAATTATTTCGAAAATATGTTTCTCGAATGCAGAGAATTGTTAATCGGATGAATTTTAGTGGCATTTTTGATGACTGAAGATCAAAAAGTGAATAGTTTTTTGTCAGTAAATAATGATATCAACATCAACAAATCCTGATTCTCCCGACCACTACTAAACCAAAAATAAACACTTTCTTTTCTATAAAGTTTGCTCATTATTAGAAAAATAGCAAAACCTATTCACAAACTGAAAATTTTTTCAGAATAAAGAGAACAAAAACCTTATTTTCACTAATTAGACTTCGTATTCAACCAAAAAATTTTTGTTTTAGACACCTGCGCTATTCACTAACACATTACTCATAAGCTTGGGAGAAAACGTTATTTGCACTTATTTTAAATAATTTTCCAAAGTTTGGAATAGCGAAGGGTTGTTTCATATGTTCATAGAGACTTAGAACAATAATGTTACGTTTCAGAAACGTTTCAAGTTATTTGACCGAAACGGGAAAAATCACAACTCACTGCTCGTTTGATACCAAAATATGTTGACCTATAAAGGGATGATTCATTAATTTTTATCTTTATTTTGCCCGTTAGGTCAATCATTATTTGCTTGTGATATGGAACAAAATTAATGCACGATACACAGTTGTAAAGTTTATTGCTATTTGCTACACCAAAGGTTTGTATATTCAGAAAATTACACACAGAAAGGGGTTATGGAACTGTATTTCCAGAAGAGTATTTCTGCTGGACAAAAAACAATAAATCTCAAGAAAACCTATCAATAAAAAGTGCTCTTCAATATATGAGTAATGCATGAAACCAATATTTATCGAGTGTATAATACCCATTACTGTATACTCAAACACTATGGGAAAACATCTTGTTATTCATCTACTTGCCTTACTTCCGAGTTACGTCACACTTCCGATTGTATGAGTCTCTGTATGCATGTATGTAAACTTTTTGTCAACAAAAAAACTCAAATACAGAAAAAAAAAAAATCAAGTTGTTTTTAATGGAAAAACACGTTATAGAGTTTATGGGAAAAATACGTATTCTGGAGAGAAATAATGAGAAAACAAATGTGGAAAAAGTTGTTAGTAACACCTTGAGCAAAAATGTAGAATGTAGACAACTCAAAAACACTTGAATAATTAGAGAAAACATATATACATGTGTACGCTAGAATTTTCACTATCGGAAGTTGTAATATAATATTTGGTTCCTTTTTTAAGATAAAATATTTTATTATTTTGAATGTATAAATCTCAATTTTAGTCAAAGTAAAAAATGTGATTCTTAAAATGAGCAAAAATCTTGATGTTTGAGGTCAACAGTATACCACAATACTTCAACGATTGTCATACATTACAAGTGTCAATATCTTTTTCGTTTTTCTAAGTTTTGGCGACACTTCAAAATAAAGGAGGGGGATATATTACTTACTCGTGTACGTCCAAATAGTATACAAATAAAATAAAACTGTTCTTTTAGACACATACTTATTGTATATTTGTAGTTGTATAGCAAGTAGGAAAAAAACTTAAGAAAAAAATTTGAGCAAGACAAAGTTGTATTGTAACTGAATAAAAAATGAGAAAAAAATGAAGGCAAAAAGTTGTTTTTATCATCAAATTCAACAAGTGGTCCGATTGAAAAGCATGAGAGCTGCAAAAAATAAAAGATTCTCTGTGTTTATTTTTTGGGGTTGTCTGAAAATGTTGACATTTTTTATTTCGAAAAAAAAACAGAGATAGAAAGAGAGCATGGAGTAAAGGACAGATGAAACATTAGATACGAGCGAAAATTAAATTAAAATCCCGGAATTTATATACATATGTATGTATATACCTATTCTCCTTGGAGTACGTAAGGGTTCAAATATTTTCACGATGAATAAGAGTTTTGAGAGGGAGAATAGGAGAGTTGTATTCTGTGAGAATTCTTGAATGCACTCGAAATTTCAAAAAGTTCAAGTGTGACCCACTTTTGTTAAAGACATTTTTAACATATTTCAAAGTGCCAATGATGAAGAGCTGACAAAGGATTCATTGGAGAACTTCAAAGGACATTCTCAGAAATTTGAAAATTTTCTTTGTGTAGTTTTTCATTGGGTATGGGTATATAGGGGGTTTTCTTCAATGAATATTTCAGGTACGTCACAAACAAAAGAAGAAAAAAATTCAATATAGCAAAATAGCGAAGCTGAAATTCGACATGAAAACCAAATGTGCTCGTATTATTTATTACAGAGTCCGTAATTTTCAATTCCAAGCCAACGGAAACCGGCCCACCTTCAAATAATCATGTAAAAAAAACTTTAGAGGTAGTTCATATCCTAATGAAGATAGTAAATGTAAAAAAAATATATTCAGGTTAAGGAATGAGTTAAAAATTCCATTCTGAAATTTTTTCATCCCAGTTTAAATGTAGCAAAAACCACATTTCTGAGCAGAAGTATCAAAGACTGAGAGAAGTACCAAAGAATCTTTTTTCAAGAGGTAGAATCGTCTCTTTTCTTCTCTAAAAACATTAGAAAAATTTTCTATTCGAAAATTCTTTTATTTTTTCGGTCAAAAAAGTTTGGAAAAATGTTTCCTTTTGAATGTTTTTGTTGAAAATTCGGCTTTCTTCTCACCTTTAGAAAAGTACCTTTCAAGAAAAACTTCCGTTTTTTACTGATTTCTCTGGAATTTAAATGTTGAAATTCTATCCTACATCGGAAAGACAAAAATTTCTCAATGAAGGCAGAAAATGGTTTGACAAATAATTTCTTCCTTCTAAAAAATTCATAGAGCCAGAATGCTCGAAAAAAATAGATTGGTCATTCCGAAAATTCTATCAAATGAGAATGAAGCAAAAGAGATTCAATTAATTTCAGTACAATACCCAGCTGAATGTCCAAAACACCTGCATTCTTCTCTCCAGGAAAAAACACAAAAAAAAAAACTATACGGATTTAGATTCCTTCTTTCCCTTTTACTAAAATTCGAATTAGCTAAATTTACTCGTTTCTCGCACTCATCAACATTTTCAAATATTTATTTATTCATTCAATGAGAAAAAAGATGAAATATAAAAAACAGAATACATGCAAAAAAATGAAATAGGGTAGAATGAGATAGAAGTACCGGAATGAACATGAAGATCACAGACAGAATTCTTATTGAAAAATAGGAAAATCTTTTGGAATAAAATGGGACAGACGAATGTTATTTATTATTGAAGAGCAATTTTTTTCTTTTGTTGTTGAAAGTGGCGAACTACTAGAAAAAAGTAAGTAAGAAAAAAGAAAAGAAGAAAAAAAAGCAAAATACAAAGAAATATTGGAGAAACATGTGTGGGGAGAAGCGGCAAAAATCAGAAAGTATATTTATATACATATACAAAATGTATAAATTTGTATATACAAAAAAGAAAAGCAAAGGGAAAAATGAAGAAATATGGGAGAACTAAGATTGAGAGCGGAGCAGAGAGTTGTTCGTTTCACACTTTTGCATTTCAATACTTGTTAAACTGTCACTTCTCGCTACATATCGACAGCTTCTCTCAGAAGAAGATGAGAGGAAAATACGGTAACAATTGGCAGTTGTGACACTTTCAGGAAGAGCAGCCAAGAATGTTGGGAGAATCTGGAAATTAAACAAAACAAAAAAGTTGATGAGAAAATGAGAAAAGCGGAAATTTGATTTACCAAAAGTCCGTGGAGCATTCCTAGTGACACGACGAGGAAAATGGCGGCGACAAAGACAGATGGAGAATAACTCTGCAAAATTGATAGGTTTATTTTCGAAATTTGCTTTGTTTGAAACTACTGGGGGAATTTACTGAAAACAAATGTCGTTTTCAAAGAAAAAAAATAAGGGACACTGAATTGATTTTTTTGATAGAAAAAGAACCATTTTTAAATTTGGGGTGAGTTGCTCTTAAATGAAAGAACACATTTTTAGGCGATACCCTCAGGATTTCTTTACCTGAAAGGTTGGTATTAGGGAAAAAAACATCTCGATGGTCTCACCTAAACAATGTGCTCTTTCATTCAAAAGCTACTTGCCGAGTACCTCTACCCCACTTTCAATTTGGGGTTCACAAAACGCATCAAATTATCATTCAACGTTATCTAGAGATTTTTTGTGTTCTAGGTCTCTTACTCACCGCTCTAAAAAGTAATGGTAAAATACAGCAAATCGTCGATACACCAGCTTGTAGCATTGGCCATGCAACAGCTCCCAATGTATGTTCCAATCTCTCAGTAGCACCTTTCAATGGGATTTTCTTGACTTTCCCATTTCTCATCTCTTTCTTATGAGCCAACTGGAAATGATAAGCCACATGAGCAATGAAATCAACTGACAATCCAATTGACATCAAAACTGCAGCCATAACAACCGGATCCAAATCAAATGACCATAGCGACAAAAATCCCATGACTCCTGTTGTAATTGAGGCAATCGAGACTGCGGCGGTGATAACACTACATGGGTTGGGAATGAAAATGGCGCATACAACCGCCATACATGCGAGAGTCCAGAGGCCAGTTTGAGTTGCAGTTTTTCCCAAGCTCAACATTTGATCAACAAACATTCCGTTTGGTTCCCAAACTGTCACATTCAGATCCGAAAAGCTGGAGTAAAAAATGAATTTGATCTGAGATAAGTATTTTTGTCCTACTTTCTAGCAATTTCACGCCATTCAGTCATTAATTGGATTCTGATATCCCATGAAGATGTGTTGTGATACGCCACATTCATCATGAATCGATCAATTTTCAAAGTATTGCTGTAAAATTATAGCCAGTTATTTTTTCAAAAAAAAAATCATTTTGTTTAACTCACTTTCCCACCAGATGATATTGTATAAAGCTGCTCCAATGTTTGTAGAATGGTGAAACAAGAAACTCGGGAATTTTGGTTGAAGTGAGGTTTGCTTGGTAGGGGTCAATAGGTTCATGTTTCTCAGGTTCTGATAATCCAAGAATGGCAAGAAGATCGAAAGGTTCTCCATAGTATGAATATTTGATATAATCTCTCAGCCATAGCAATGTAGATTCACTTCCTTTGCAATTGTGAAGATTTTCGAAGTCACCAATCATGTCCCAGACTCTGTCCATTTGTGTTTTGTTTGATAGTTCAAGTGGGGCATTGACTATAATTGTGACAGGATGATAGTTGGCCCATACAAGGTTTGTTAGAATAAGGTTTGGCTTTTGCAATGGGGAGTCCTTCGGGAGAATTTTAACAGCATCGAGCCTTGTTTTCATTGTGGCGAGTCCATAGATTGCGAAATACCAGTACACTAAAGTTCCGACAACGACGATCAAGAAAAAGAACTTGTTGGCTAGGATTTTGCAATAAGTTCGGATAGTTCTCTTCCAAAAATGTTTGAGCCCATTTCTCCATTTACTTGTGTTTGCAGATGACTTTTTGTGTTCATATCTTGTTGCAATCGCAAGAATTGGTCCGAAAAGAACGAGTTGAAGAATGTATGTCAATGCTAATGCGATGAAAGATGCGATGCAGAACAATCTAGTTTCCGGAGTTGGTGCAAGTGCTCCAATTGCGAATGACAAAAAGTCAGTGAGAGAAGTGATAGTGATTGAGGGTCCAACCAACTCGTACACCATTCCTAGTCTATCCCCAGTTGAGCAGCCATGTGATCTTACAGATTGCCAACTATGAATCATCAAGAAGCAAGAATCAACACCTGGAAACATTCATTTTTTTTTTGTTTTTTTCTCACAATTTCCATATTATTAACATACCAATGCCCATAACCAAAAAGGGCATGACTAACATGAACGAATTCACTCGCATTCCCAATAATGAAACAATTCCATATGTCGAGGTGATTGCCAAAATTGGACACAAAACAGCCCCCAGACAAATCAAACTGTAAGGAAAATATTATAACAACAGATTGTCAATAAAAAACAACGCACATTTTTCCACGATCTAGGCAGTTATGGTAAACAGCCGTGAGAAGGACGCATACTGTAACGAATGATATTTCGAAGCCAAATCCTGCAGCGAAGAAGGGAGTGAGTCGTCGCCCGTCTTTCATCATTTCATTATCCAATACATCAGTTCCAACAATTTGCACTTCGACGAAATCACTTTTATGCTCATTCAAACTCCATTCATAGGCACCAAGCTCCCATTTGCTCAAATCTTTTTCACGTTCTTGGGAATGACGATCACCTCGGAATATGAATACAATAACCTGAAACAATAGCAATTTATAAATATGTATACTGTAAATTATTCAGACATTTTATATGCGTGTTCGTGTTTTTTTGCATATTGTCATATTGTCCATTTCAAATTTCTATTCCTTTTGCTTCAAGATATTTTGATCTACAAGTGTCTGATTCTCTCATTTTTACTCATTATTTCGTCTGGAAGATCAAAAAACTTCTTTTTGTGAAAGGAATAGAAAATCAGAATGGGCAATACCATGTTTCCTGCCTAATGTGATAGAAATAGCAATACAAAAATACAAAAAATTACAAAAGTTTTGTAGACTTTACAATCATGTTTCTCAATTTTTAATATTCTTACGAAGTTACTACCAGAAAGATGAGGAAAAAAGTATCATTGAGTGATACATCTCATGGTATTTTTCCCCAAACGAAACTAAAGATGTGGCACTGCGAGTTGGCAAGTTTCTCTTAAAAGGAAGAGCACATTTTAGGTATAACCCTCGAAGGATTTTTACCGAAAAGTCTAGTTTTCGAGAAAATTTTATTAGAAAAAAGAAATTAGGAAATTTCCAACGCATATATTACGTTAAAAAATTCCAAGTTTCTAAGTTTGACTTTTTTCTCGAAAACTAGGCATTTCGGTAAAAAATCCTTCCTCCAAAAAAAATCTTTCTTCTAAGCTCAACTTTTTCCCTCTACCCCTACTTTAAGAAGCTAGTTTCTTTTTCTTACAATAATGAATCCACTTTCTAAAAAACTTTTTTCTTCGCATCACTCGTCTTTTACAAATGAACTTTTGTGCATAGTTTATGCTTTTCCTCTTTTTTCTCTTCCTTTCTACTTTGTGATTTTCGTAACGAACGTGACATTTTGTCAACATGGTCAAAAACAAATAATGTCGTTCTATGTTTTCTCTCACCTCGACATGTTTCATGTTCGTAATTATTCGATGAGCAGGCACATTTGGAGCTGCAGCCATTCTTGTATTGTTCTCATTAAGAATGACACCGAAGAAGCTTCTCTCAAGATGAATATCAAATCCTTTCATTTGTGCTAATGGATAAGACAAATTTGTGCTTTTAGGAATGGGTTCTCCACTAACAAATGATGCATATTGCTCATCGTATGCACTCTAGAAATTAGAACATTTTTGAGATGCAAAATGAATCAGAAACCTACCTTGTAAAGCTCAAACACCTTGTTGATTTGACAATATGGTTCACAAAGATCAGCAAATCTTAGATTTCTACCATCTCTTGTAACAGTGAAGTTGTAGAAGAAAAAGCTACAAAAATCAATGTCAAATCTAATGTACCTGAAAAACATCTCACTTTGTCAATTGTTCCGCTTCATCCAAGTTTTGTTTGTTATGCATACTCGTTCCATTTTTCGGCATTAGAATCATAATCGTCATTGCAGGGTCACCAGATATATTATAATATTCTCGTAAAACATCCGTTTCGTATCTCGATGGAGCATTTGTCGGTGTATACCCGTCACGAATTCTATCTTTCAAAACCATGTTATACATTCCCAGAGAGTTGATTGAGATCAATAGCTGGAAACATTTATTTTTTTTTTTTGAATGATTCTCTTTTGAAACTTACAGCAACAGTAAGATAAGCAAATGGATAGGTGCCGACAGTATAACCAACAAGGTAGAATAAACGACGAAGGCTGAGAAATCCATGAAAACAACTCAATTTTTGTTCTGATTCTGGAATAATTTCTTTATTGTTTTCAGGTTGGATGTCTCCCAGTTTCTGAATCTAAAAGTTCACACTTACTAGCGATGATAGTTGCATCTTGATCATCATCACAAGTCAAATGATGTGGATCTAGTTGTTTTTCTTGTTCTTCCTGTTGTTGTTGTTTATCGTTGTGCTCTACCCGTTCCTATAAATGAAAAAAATAAGTAAAGATTAATCTCCGTGTGATGAAATTCAGAAAATGATCTCTTGTCTCATTACATTTTGACCGGTCATTTCTAAAAAATGCATGCTACTCTGTTCATAATAAAGATGATCCTCATTGAAATGAATGAGATGGGAGAAAAAAGAGATTTGCGGTTGATAAAAAGAAGGCTCATAAAGAAATCTCATCAGCTGAAGTGTTTATACCTACTCCGTTCAAAAAAGCCAAACAACTCATTCAGTTTTATGGGGCTACTATATCAACATCAAAACTGGCTATTATGGGCAGAATCTGTAAGTACCCTTTGATTATAGGTCCTGTTGAGATGAATGTCAAATTCTGAGTGTTTTTAAGAACAAAAATGGTTAAATACTAAAGTAGTTTTCATCCAACACTTTAAAAAAATACACCATGTATGAATGGATCATTTTGTTGATTTTTTTGTTGATAATGATCCCTTATTCATAGTTTGTTTTTGATTCCCTAAATGTTGTGAAATTCACGCTATTTTTCTATATTATACCGTATTGAACATCAATGTGAAATACAATAACCAAAACAAAAGAGCAAAGCAAATTGCCTCACTAAAATAAATATAAGACTCACCTCCGTCATACCTACAAATAGTTGCTTTTTTCGTCAAGCTTTACAGCATACCAGTGAAGACCGAATCGCGCAATGAAGGTTAACTGTAAGAAGTGTGTAAGTAAATAGGATTTTTTTCAACAAAATCGGCTAATACGAAAGAGCATGCAATGCGCAAAATATTCGAGGAGGTGGAGCCTTAAGCTGATGAAAGAAAAAAAAAGAAAAATATAAGATGAAGAAGCAGAAGAAAAAGGAGAACGAATGTTTTTGAAGTCACTCAAAAATTAGATCTTTTCATTTTACTTCAGTTTTCTTGACGAGCTCTTTGCATACATTCTCATTTGGCCCGTTCACATGGCAACACATCTCAAAATGAATATAGATATAATTGTTAGGTTGGTAATTGGGTTTGAAATAAGTATTGTTTTTGAAAAAAGTGGAGAAAAGATTCGATATAATAGATACCATAAATAGAAAGTGCGGATGGATGATAAAAGATGGAGAAATAAAATGAGCAAATATTGACAACAATTCTAAAAAATCGCACATTGTCGAGAAATCAGCTGAGAGTACATATAAATAGGTCTCGATATCACAATTTTTGTTTTGGATAACATGACTTCATTATTAATGTGTTTATTTTTTGGAAATATTTATATATATTTCCTTCCTACGGCGTTGTTTTTGTTTGCGTTTTATGTCCCTTGAAAGATTGAATAAACTTTCTGTTGTTGAACGTTGTTGAACGTTTTTCAACAACACCGAAATAGAGTCGGAAATGTATTTGAGAAGCAGCTGACACTGTAGGGTGTATTTGAAAATGCCATTTCGATTAATGGGCTTTTCTCTACGATTTCGCGAAAAATATTGCTAATAGAATTATGATATAGATATTAATGTATGCATATGTAGTTTTTTTAAATGTGAGGATCAAAAAAAAAACACATTCAAAATAATTGAAAAGAATACGGTAGAAAAAAAATGAACATCATTTTATATAATGCGTTTTTTCATTACCTTTTTTGACGGACCTCAGTTCAGTGATAAACTCTGGGGTGAGAAAACCTTTTTTGCTGAAAACTATTTCAAAAATAGCTCAGATTTGGTCTTGATTTTGAATTCTGAAAATGAACAAGTTCACGATGATCTTTTTCGTGAACTTTTTTAGAAAACTGGTATTGACAAAAATAGCATGTATTTTTAAAAGCTGTGTTGGCTGACTAGGTAAATCATCCAGAGCAAGCTGACCGTATCTTTTTGAACTCGTTGAGGTATTGTTGATCCCAAACAACTATATACAGCCACTACAAGGTTTTGGATGAAAAATATCATCGAGTTTACTGTCGTGGGTTTAATGTGGTTATTGAAAAATCAGGTCTTCTGAATTGGAAACCATGAATATGAATACAGTGTTGTGTTATTAAAAAGAGAGCAAAAATGACCATTTTTCAAAAATATTGCTATTTTCTATTCTGATTTTCTATTCCCTTCGCCAGAAGACGTTTTTTGATCTATTAGACGAAATAGTGTATAAAAATAAGAGAATTAGACACTTTTAGATCAAAATATCTCGAAGCGAAAGGAATAGAAAAACAAAATAGACAATAATATAATTATTAGCCATTAAAGCATGCAAAGATTTTTTAATGAGGAGATCAAAAGCACATTCAAAATAATTTTTAAAAAATATGGTAGTCGGAGAAATGAACATCATTAGAAAAAAAGTTTTTGTGGTTCGGAGGTCAGTTAGAGAATAGTTGGGTATTTGTGTATGTTTCCAGAATTGATACAGATAAAGGCGAAAATTTCCGACATGCGCAAAAATTAACCACCCGCTGGCAAAACAAGGTTTTTTTCTGATTCACATGAGCTTGTGAAACACGTCTTTGAAAGGAAGTTGAAATGAAACAAATCTCACAGTTTCATATATTATGATAAGTGAAAAAGTAATGGTTCTTCATTTTCTAATGTTCCGTAGGAAATCCATGTTTTTTTTCTGGGTGAAAGTTTGCACCTTATTTTATTTTGCATTTAAGAAAAAAAACTCTTCATGCGTTTTGCTCGGAGACTTATTGAATTTGTCAGAATCTACTTTTTCATTTTCGCATATGTTCAAAAAAAAAAGTATGCTTTCGTATGCGGTAGGTTTTTGATATCTAAGCGAAAGGATCAGAAAACAAAATGCAGATTATATGATGAGTTCAGCTTTTGGTAAAACAGAGAAAAATTTGGAGTAGAGATTTAACAAAAAAAAAATAGAATAAAGAAAATATTTTTATCTCACCGACGCGACAACGTCTTTGTTTTTGTTGTTGGCCGCCCCGCGGTATAACTGAATTAGTTGTTTTGCACAAATAGAGACATATGAAATTTTCATTATTATCATGGGAAATTACAATATTGAAAAATAAACAGGCTATCTGCGATTTGAATAACAATAATATTGTATTTTTTCGAATATTTGATGGTTGGGGATCTTCAAAAACTGCTAAGAAGGAATAGGACAGAAGTTCTTGTTAGTTAGAGTTTCAATTAACATATATAAAAATCGCAGAAAAAAAAACAAAATTCGAAAATGGCGCCCGGATTGGCTATAGTTCGCGTTCTATGATTTGTGCTTTTTCCCCTATTCCATCATTAAAAGCGGGAAACGCCACCTGGTCAAACATGCAAACTGACCTGTTGCTAGGCTCTTTTTGCAGTTTTATATAAAACACAGTACTTGTGTGATGTTTGAGATATAAGATATATATTTTTAGATAAAAGTAGACAAAACCAATATGGTAATTTGTACTCATTATTTTTCGAGTGGTTGTTTTGAAGTGGGCGAAAATGAGCATTCTCAGAAGAATAGAACTATAAATGTATATACATAGGTGGTGAAAACTGAAAACATGAGTAAAAATAGAAAATCATATTATAGCATGCATGCTGAAAAAAAAACTCTAAAAAAGTTTCCGCGTGCATTGAATGGGAGGTCTGAAAAATCAATGTTCCGTAATAGTTTTTACTCCAAGTTCAAAAATGTCAATCGCATTCAAGGGTTTACAAAATGAAGCAGAATTGCTCGATATCGCTCAGAAACAAAAAGTTCAAAAAACATTCCAAAAAAATTAGGTCAAACCTAAAAATTCAGGTTAACAGCTCTCTACTACATAATAAGAAAATTCTTATTCATTTCAGGATATTTATGTTTCAAATAGTTGACCATGGTTTAAAAAAAACACTCTAAACTCACTTCCGTGTTCAACGATATTTTTTCAAACCAACAACAAGTTAATTTTAATTCACATATGAGTGTGTTTTTTTCTGTTTTGTTGGATTTACTTTAGGTAAATAGGAAATGTGAGAAAATAAAAATAATTTGCATGGGAAAAGTTCATTATTGGATACATGTTTTATTTAGATTCTATGTTTTCGATTTTTCAGGAAAAAAAAAACAATGAGATGAAGAAAAAATTCAAGAAATTGGTTTTGACCAATTTTTTGCGTTGGCCACTGGAGTGTAGCCAATTAAAAATAAAAGGACCTTTTTCCTTTCTATCGAGCATGTGAAATTGATATTCTCAAGATTTATTTTATTTTATCCAAGTGAATGAAAATTGACAATAACAGTCCATTTTTTTTGGAAATAGTGGATTGAAGATTTGAAAATCTTCAAAACAAAATTTTGCTCAAGATACCTGATTTAGCACAAAGTGAGCAAACGACGAAAAAAAAAGAAAAACAATTAAAGCCAAGTAAAGTCATGGTCATGGAGAAAACAACAAGAAACAGAAAACGAGAGAAAAGAGGAGAAGTGAAAAAATAGAAGAGAAGCATGTGCTGCGTGGTGTGCTCAAGGGGTTCAAACGAACTGAAAGAAAATCGTGCGAAATATACATTATTGAATATAAGGAGACGCAGAATATAGAATATGCGAACGCATAGAAAAGAGGAGAAGGAGATAAAAATTGTGTGTCCGTTAGACACGGACCCCAAGGCAGTCAGTCAGAACAAGAACATTTTTTGAAGAAAACGGAAAACGGAAAGAAAAGTGTCTCAACTAGTGCTCGCCATTTTTTCCATTCTCCGTTTTTTTTCTGTGTCCATTTGGTTCTACTAGTTACACTACGTTCACATTGGTTTTTTTTCTAAGGGCACGCCTCTTCAACTTCTTTTTTTTCGTCCTGTGTGGCACAGGTAATTAACAGCAATTCATCATATTTATGGAGAACCGAAAAATATAGAGGAAAATATTTTTAAAAAATGAAACTGATAACTTGATTGCTGATTATTGAATGGGTAGTTTCAAGAGAAAAATGTTTAGCTTGGACCATATTTTTTGGTACCGATTATCAGATCTAATAGCCGAAAAAATCCCGTTATTCCAATAATTGGGAGATAAAAAATTGATCTTCTAATCGCTTAGAGTTGTTCAGAAAGCACAAGCACAGGTGTCAAATTTTCATATTTCCTGAGGTCAACTTTTTTTGAACATTTCTTTACATCTGGAGCTGAATTGTGTCACGAACAGTTGTTCCAGTTTTCTTTTCATGTCAAAGAACCCTTGAGATTTTTCATTTGTAATTTGAATTGAAAAATTCGCGTTTTTGAGCAAACTTGCTAAAGGACTGCAGATTCGAAAAAATACATGAGAGAATCGGATTATACAAAAAAAATTAGAAAGACAAAAAACTTTGTTTTTTACCTAATAACTATGTAAAACTCGGATTTAAAAATAACAGTTCTCAGAAAAATCGAATAATAACTTGTGAAATTCAGAAATCTCAGATAATCCTTGTTTTTGCAAAGCACATATATTTTTCAAACACAATCGAAACCAAATTTGACGTCAAATAAATTGCTCAAAAATAATAAGAATGCAATTCTTCTCATCCAATAAAAATAATTCAATATTATTTTTATTGAAAAGACACATAATGCATAAATGTTAATTCGAATATTATAAACAATGAAACAATATGAATCAGGAATAAACACAGAAAGTTTTGAATAGAAATGAGCAATTCATTCTCAAACAAAAGGAATGGAAACATTTTTGAGAAACTGAAAAAATTTAGCAAAAGGGAACATATGGTCGATAGCAACTAGTACTTAGCAGCTGTTCAGTTTTATTTTTCTCAAATTGGATTTGAGTTCCAATAGTTTTTGGTTCATCCAGTTGTTGGAGTTTGATTTAGAGATCAATAAATCAAAGAACAATGGGCTGAGCTTTTGCAAAAGATTTATTTACGTAGAAGGTGAATGTGGCAACATGTTTTACAACTACGGAAACCAGCTGGAGCAAACCTACTTTTGGATCTCTAAAGAACTGGAAAAATAAACTGGGGAAAAGTTAATATAAATATCACAAATGGTTCATTGAGAAAAATTAAATTTTTTTGAAAAATAAGAGGTTTTCGTTGCTTGACGTCATTTTTCACAACAAAAAGCGTAATTATGCGTAGGTTTTCATATCCATAATCGAAAACACATTTTTTTTTAGAAATTTCAAAAGTGATGTTTTAACACAAATTATCCGTCGCAGTTCTTTGGTGTAAAATTTTGGATAAACAATGATCATTCTTCTGAATTCACAATTTTGTCTGGGAAAAAAGTTTTTTTAGATTGGAAGAATACCCACTCGGGGATTTTATGGCACTTTGAAAGTTTTTCACTCGAGCTATTCCTTTTTTAGGCTTTATGTGTTTTTGAAAACATGATTCTTTACTGTGAAATTTTATCAAACTCTTGAATATCGAAAAAAAATTGGTGTCAGCAAAGACAATAGCTAATTGTAAAATGTTTTGTGAAACTGTAGTTAATTTAGGAAAATTGAATGCACGGAAAAATATATATTTTCACATATGTGGTTGAAAAAAGAGATGGAGACATAAATATAATCGAATACCTTTTGAGGAGAACTATGTTTCAGTAAAGTTAACCTGCATAGGGAATTACATTTCTCGATTTACCAATATTTTGTTCTATAATTAGGTAAGCAGATTCAAAATGCAGCTGCTTCAGATCTCTCATTCACCTGTCTGTTTTCCAATTGTCGATTTTTACGAGAAAACTAAATAGAAAATAATACTGATGTTTCTAAAAATATGAAAGTCTATCTGAAATGGTGGAAACTATCTAGTTTTTCGTAATTATATATTCCAAACTGCTAACCAAAACTGGCTTCCAGAACTGTAGAGGTGTCCAATGTTATTTAGACATTTTCAACTCATTGTGAAGCGATTTTCAATTGGTGGTTTTTTTGATTATGTTGTGAGCAACGAGTGAAAAAATCCTTGCAACAACAAATCTGAGGAGGGCTGTATTTTTCTGCAGTATCAAATTGTTCATGATTAATTGAAATACTGAATGAAAAATAAAAGCAAATTTCCAAGAAGAACTTTTTTCATGAATGATGGATCCACCATTCCTTTCTTTGTTCTTCGGTGTGAATTGAATTATTTTAATAAAATACAAGTGGAGAAATTTCTTATAGCTAGATAATATATGTAATCTAGCTATACTGTAGAAGTCTTGTTTCATTTTGGATCAGTTTTGAACTATTATTTTTGCTTCATCCGTAATGTTAACAGTTTCAATAGTGTTTTCTGTTCATATGCCCATGAAGATTGAAGGATTTTTTGATTCAAAAACTTTATTCCGTGATACCAAAAAAAATTTCCCATCATTTCATAATACAAGTTCATTTTTTGAAATTCATCGGATGGACTATTTTTACTGTTTGTTTGTAGTTGTTTGTAGCCAATAGTCTGCCAATATATTCTCGTATTGATTAGAAATCTTTCGATAAAACATTCGCCCCCATACAAATAATAGTTTTTTCGCATCGCCCATTATGTTGAATCCGAATATTTAGTTGATTGATTATTCATGAAAATATCAATTTCTTTCAAATTATGGGAATATTTAATTGTTTGAATCATTTCTGTGCATTATCCCGTCGCAGTGTTGACACAATTTCTCTTCCCTCTCCTTCTCTAACCGTTGTTTTTGTTTCTTTTTGTTTTTCTCTTGTTTTATTAATTTTTAAATAAATTGACCGCATACCATACTTTTTGTTGTTGTTGCGTTTTACTTCATTCGATAAAACCTTCCAAACGCACTTTTCTCTCCTCTACGTCTTACTCTTCGACTTTTTTCTTTTCTTATCACGCATTTTTCTTTTGTTTGCATCGTTGTTTTCAATCTTCTCTCCGAGCATTATGGATTACTTTCCAGACATGTCAATTTCTGGCAAAATGCAAGACTTTTTCAAAGAATACTTGCCTCTCATCGTTGTCCCAATATCTGTTTATGTTGCATACAAGTGAGTCACAGAGAAAATTCAATTTCCTTCTCGCAAAAATAATTTTGTTCCTTTTGCAGAGCTTTGAATCGATTAATCCCTGGTGCACATAACTTGCCAAACATTGACTTCAAAAACAAAGTGGCGGTAATAACTGGAGCCAGCTCTGGAATTGGTCGAGCACTCGCATTCGAACTACAAAAACGAGGTGCTCAAGTCATTTTATTGGCCAGAAGTGTGAACAAATTGAAGGAAATTTGCGAGGAACTCAAAACTACTTTCCCACTCAATCAAAATGAGCCAATTTACTAGTAAGTTGGGGAGGGGGGCTATTGAAAATTTTTGAGAAAGATATATAGCCCTCGAAAAAAAGAGTTTGAATGGCATTTTAACTTAATTAAATTTCAGAAAGTTAGAAGAACACTTTTTATAAGAATTGGTACAAAAAATATCATTTTTATAACAAAATTATTGTTTTCAAAATAAAAAACAAATATTGCAGCTACTTTGACATCAATGAAGTTGAAAATGGTCCATGGAACTCGATCCCAAAAATCGACATCCTTGTAAATAATGCTGGACTTTCAATGAGAGGATCTATTGAATCAACACCTATCCAGGTTCACAGGTATACTCCAATAGCCTGAGTAAAATCTTCAATATATGTTTTTACAGACAAGTTATGGATACAAACTTCTTTGGACACGTTGAAGTGACTCAACTTCTCCTCCCAAAAATCGATCCAAAGGGCTGTATTGTTGTAACAAGCAGTGTTCAAGGAAAAGTTGCATTGCCATATCGTTGTTCCTATTCGGCTAGTAAACATGCAATTCAGGCATTCTGCGATTCTTTGAGAAGTGAAGAAAAAGTCAGACATGTTCTTTGCGTTTCTGCCGGTTATATCAACACGGGTTTTGGATCAAGAGCTCTTAATGCTGATGGAAAACCAGTTGGCGTTGAAGACGAAAACCAGAAGAAGGTTAGAGACAAATTCTTTATATACAACTTGACAGTTCAAAATATTTGGATATATGACTCAGGAGAAAAAAATTAATGATGTGCTGCAACTTTTTGGACAGCTTTTTGAACCCTTCTCGGTGCTTGAGTTGTCGTTGTTGATGTCACTCCACTTCCACCCCAACCCTAAAATAAATATTGATAAGAACACATCAAAAAATATGAGAAAGGGTGGGGAATTGTTTTTCAATCATGACGTAGTAAGATGATACAATAACTGATACTTGGAAAAAACCATTTTGAATAGAATGAGACTTTTAAAAGGATTGACCTAGTATTTGTAAGGACACCTAATTTTGGTTATCTACGCTGAAATGAATGAAGCAAAAAAAAACGGAAAAAATGATTGCCTAACTTCAATATAAGGTACTTCAAAATTCTTCAAAAAATAATTCGAGCTCCACACATCTTCAAAATATCTACCAGACTTGACTTTATTTTTCTGTGAACAATTTTTCGGATCTTACACAAGATAAATCTAACAGAAAGATTTACGATTCTGTAAGATCAAAAAATAAGTACGAAAATTAACAGTCAATTTTTGATCAAAAATTGGGAGAGGCATTTCGATTATGTTTTCGATGTTCAATCAACAGGTTTTTATTTTTCTCGAAGTAAACAAAAATCGCGTTTTTGAGAGATATTTTCTTGGAAATTGTAAGAAGGATGATCATTAGCAAAACACTACTCGATTTTAGTAAACTTTCCAGTATTTTTATCACTTACCAATTGTTGTTCTGGAGTGTTTCTTGGATCATTCCAGTCTGGTCCAAATGGCCAGCTACGTGGATCTGGTAATTGCCAATTACCAACTTCTTTATCTGGATCGGGCATCGGCGCCTCGGTTGTTGTTGTTGTTACCACGGGTGCTTGTGTCGGTTGTTGAAAGAAATTTTGAAAAAAATTTTGTTGTGGTTGTTGGAACTGGGGTTGTTGGAACTGAGGTTGTTGGGGTTGTTGATTGAAAAATCCGCCGAAGGGTTGAAAAAAGAATTGACCTTAAAAAAATTTGTTTTTCTCTAGCTAGATAGATTTTCTTACCATAGGTTACTAGTATAAATTGAAAAATTAGACAAAGTTTGATGAATCCATGAACCATTGCGAGAAATTGAACGAATGATAGGGTAAATGAAACAAGGCGAAACAATGAGACCGTTTTGAAATATTACACTCTTGGTCTGTCTTTCTCTTGAATCATGACCGCGCTGAAGGTCATTTGATATCCTTTGACAAATTTATTTATTTTCTATTTTTTTGCAGGGTTACTCACCGGAATACTGCGCACAATCAATTGCCGAAGCAATTCGCACAAGACAATCGGACTTTGTTTTGGCACATGCTGATGCCAGATTCGCAATTTTCATCAAATATGCTTGGCCAACTCTCTTGAACTACGTATTGTATTTGAAAGGAACTAAGGAACCATATGCTAAAGCTAAGAAACAACAATAGGGTATTTTCAGGTGATACAAAACTTTAATTTTTATTCTTTTTTTCGAGTCCACTTCTATCTATTTTTTATATTCTTTTTTCTACTTGCCATCAATAAATAAAGGGTTTATATACAAAAATAACGTTTCAATGTCCGTTTCAAATTGGCAACTCTAACCAATTTTTAACCTTCTGCATTTTTCTGATAAGAGACAATTGTCAATCCAATATATTGATAATAGTATTAATTTAATCCTTTACTGTTAAACGTGGAACTTCTTCTCTGCATTTGCATTCATTTTATTTATCATGCGTTTGGCGAGGACCTATGATATTGACGGGATGGAAACGAATCAAAACGAAGTCAAATGGTTGGTTTTTAGGGATGTGGGAGTGTGAAATTGTATTTTTTTATTTTCTTTAAGAGTTATTACCAGAATTTATTTAAATGTGTTTTTTGTTCAGTGTCAATTCTATTCATGACATACTTTTATTTAAAAATTCATTAATTTCTTGGCTATGAATGAATTACTAAACAAGCTTTAAAAAACGTGAGAATTATGAACCCTTCATTTTTTCAAATATTTCCTACGATGCCAATGTTTATTTTGAATTACGCTTAAATTCAATTAATTGTAATTGATAGTTGTTTTTAAAAAAAATCACTTGAATCAAAAGAATAGTTTAATTTTCCTTTTTAATTTCTGAAACTAAGGTCCAATTGAATTTCCAGGTATCTTCTTGAAGGTGTTGATAAAAGAGTGAAATGGTTTTCCGTGATATTTTTCCTGATCTCACTAGCAATGTTGATTGCTGGAAGTGTCATGCTAGGCATAGGTATCTCTGATATGAACAACTCTCCACCTGTAACTACGCCTGCTACTGGTTATTCATTATTCCTCACCGCCCAATCAAAGAATGTCAATTACTCATCTGTGGTTTCTGATTATAAAGGAAGTGTGCAAACTTTGACAGAGCAGGTAAGAGATCGCAATGGTCTCGTTATCAGCAAAAATGCAACTATTTATCAAGAATAAACTAAACACTTAATCATCATAATACAGCTAATTTCATTAAGATGATACAAGCTTTGACAACAACTTCGTCATCGATTGTTCGAGATAGTCAGGTTGCCCCGCCAATCACAATTTTAGGCATTTCTGACAGTGGAAAATCAGCAGCTGATGTTTTATACGCCCTCTCTTATACTTCTGTTAATACACCATCAATTCAAGATATCACTAATCAGATCGCTAAATCGAAAAACTTCGAAGTCCTTTCGGCAACTGGTAAACAATTTTAGAACGGGGAAAATAAAAAAAAGTTATTTTTCATTGTTAAGATCAAACCGCTTCTTCCCTCACAAATTTGGAATGTGTGAGAGTTTCACAAGTGGAAACAATCACTACACCAAAACCAACTTCTGCACCAGGTCAATCCACAGTCACTCAACCATCTGGGATCTCAACAACAACTACAGTTGTCACAAAAAATCCACAGAGTTCAGTTGCTACTGCAGCTCCACCAACAACAACACAATTTGTTCCAACAAAATATAGTCGCGATATTTTGATTTTGTTGGATGATTCAACTGCAATGTTGAACAAGTGGAATTTTAATGAGATTAAAGGTTGGATTGTCGCTTCATTGATTCCACAATGGACTATTGACCCACAAAATGTTCAAATTGGTTTCGCCACTTATGCTGATGTAAACTTCAGAATCATTTCAAGCTCTAATCTTTATTTTTTTCAGTCAGAGTTCAATCTTATTCTTAACTTTGACGAGCAAGACGATTCTCAATATGCTGACGCCATTGGAAACCAAAACTTTACTGGAAAATATGGACCAAGCGTCACTTTGTGAGCTCAATTAGTTTTGAATTTTATTTTATCTTCCAAAATTATCAATCATTACAGCGCACTTCGTGCAGCTTCTCAATTGAAAAGAGCGAGACCTGTGAGTTTAACAACTATCTTGATTTCCGATTCAGAGTGAGTAGGAAAAATTGAAACAACTTATATGTAGTTTTTTTTTAGAATCTTGACAGATATTGATAATGCTCAACAATATGCAAAATTGCTCAATGTGGATCCAAATCAATTGATAACATTGTCGGTGAATGGAACTACAAATGGAAAACAATTGGGATTGTTATCAACTAACCAGAACCAATACTTTGCCACTATTTATTCCCAGTTCTCAACTGAACTATCTAAATCAATTTCTGATGTGATTTTCAATCATGGAACACCTATTACACCAGTTCCAACGTGAGCACAAATGAAAAAAAAAACTTTGAACTGGGTTAGTCGTTTTCCAGAGCAACAACAACTGTACTACCAGATAATAGCTGTAAAACAGATATCACAATTGTATTCGATTCATCAATGGATGTTGGAAGCTTGGACAATTTTAGATCGGTAAAAATATTCACTTCGATTTTCCTAGAAATAGGGTGTTTCTGAATTGAAATAAGATTTTCGATTTGTTTTCTAACTATATCAAAAAACCTCATCCTTTATTTTCACATCCAAATTTTCAGGAAATCAACGTGGTTCGTCAATTAGTCAAAACTTGGCCAATCTCTCTTGATTCTGTAGAAGCGGCTGCAATTCTGTATTCATCTGTGAGTGATACCCAAATAATTGAATATTTGGATTTCTTAATTTAGATCGAAGGTGGAATGATTGTTGAGAATCCATTCGCTTATCAAAGTGCATCAGCATTTTCAAACGAGCTTCTCACATACAATGATTATTATTTCTCCGCTTCTCCACAAAACCTTACAGCCATTTTAAAATACGTCACACAAAATCTGTATATCAGAAGAAAACAAAGAGAGCAAGCCACAGTTTTGTTCACCTATTCAAGTGCTAATGTTGATGCGACAACTGTTAAATTCGCTGAACTTGTTGGTGGAAATTTGATCATTGTTGCTGTTGGCAACGCGGATCAAGATGTTTTGAGACAGCTTACAGGAAATGTTTTATATGTGAAGAGTCTGACGGCGGATATCAACGATTTGATAAATAATCTTCTTTGTACAATCACCACACCACTTCCATTGATCACTACAGTTTCGACAACACAAAGTACAACAACGCCAACGACAACAACTACGGCCACAACAGCACAAGTAACAACACCCAGCCAAATTCAAACTACTACCACACAATCAAATCTTCCGTCTACAAGTAGTTAGTTTTGTTGTCACTCAGGATATATAAATATATTTTTTATTACAGCTACACCAGCAGTCAACAACTGTCCAGATTGTGTTCCAAAAAGTCAGAATGTCCTTTTCCTTCTTCAAGCATACAGCAGCACTATTGTAAGTCTTTCTTGTTCAAGCATGAAATTACTGAAAAATTTGTTGTTTTTTTCAGTTCGACAGTCAGAAATCTCTACTAACAGCTTCGAATCTCACCACAACATGGAATCATTTTGATAGAGTCGATCTTATTGGATTTGATTCCACAGCAAAGTTCATCGATCCAATCAAGTAATTATTTATAGATTCATTTGAGCTAGCGAAAAAGATGAATTTTTCAGCTTTGGAGATCTACAAAATCGTGAAGAATTGAATGAAATTGTTACCAATCTTAATGCGCTAAACGACACTCCAACAATTGTTTCGTAAGATTTTTTTTTTGTCAAGAAAATTTTTTGCTTCTTGACTATCCATCATTATGAAGTTTCCCGCTAACCGACAATGTTTTCTTTTCAGAGCATTCAGTCTTGCATTGAGTCGTGCAAAACCATTGGCTTCTTATGGTAAAATGACAACAATCATTTTCACAACTGGAGCGTAAGTTAATAAGTCTATCCTATATCATGTCGTATTTTTTCAGGACAACTGAGGAGGTCAATGCAGCATTGAATAATTCGATAATTTTGAGAAGAGAAGGGAAAGTGAGTTTTCAGCTATATGTTTATGAAAGTAATCTAAATTGTATTTGAGGTTATTATCATTGGGCTACAAACAGAAGGAACTCCAGAATTGAAAGGCTTGTGTGATGTTTTCATTAACTGGTCCAACCTTGCTGCATTCAATGCTATTAGTGATAAAATAAATTACCAGTTGAATAACTAATTTTTTTAATGAAAAGTACATTGATTATTGTTTTCTTTCATCTTCACGTTACCTTCTTCAAACTTCTCAAATATATTTAAACTAGAGAACGATGGTGTCCATCTCAAAAAGTCAAATCCGGAAATGAGTTGTTGTTCAAATTGTTGAACGTGAATGAACTTTGGAAAAATTCAAAGGTGTCTTCATCACATCAAAATTCTGCACATAATGATATTGCCATATTGCCATATAACGACTGGGGAATTTAATTTTGATGAAAATTGCATAGTTTTCCCTATTGTTACATTTGACCCTTCCTTCCTTTCACAACAGCAAAAGAATAGGCAGCACAAAGTCAATATTTGATTAAAACTGCATTTTTTTTTGCTCTGTTCAGCAGGCGATGTTTCGTGATCTGCTTCTCTTCCATATTAGCCGTATAAACATTCCGTTTATTTCAAAAAAAAAAAACGAACAATGCATTAAAAAACAAATAATTTAGATAATAACTAAATATCACAAAAGCAAAGCATCAAAAATATGATATATCATATTATGTTGGGTTGTGATTATCATGCATTATATTTATTCATTCTTTTTAGATTGTGCTTTACTGGATCATTAAATTAAAAAGAGAGTACTTTAGGGGGATGGGGGAAGGAGAAGTGAGCAGAATATAGTACAACGAATAGGAAAAAAGGGTGGATTAGTTTTATACAACAAAAAGACACGAATTGCATAAAAGTCGATAATGCGGGGGAAAAAACACCATTGCGAATAGATAAATAGCGATGATAAATAAATAGAATCGATACCGAATAGAATTGTGATAAAATCATGATAAAGTAAGCTTACACTTGTTGTCACAACCTCGAATTGTAAGAGAAATAATAGCTTAACACCAACAGGAACCTTCATCGGTGACGATTTGGCGTTGGCGAATTGGATCCATGCTGACAACATTTGGTGGGTCGACTGGGTCATCCTTGATGATACCTGGCAAAGCACCAGCGATCCTTCGGAAAAGCTGGAAAATTGTCTTTTTATTGATTGTCTTGACACTGTGAGAAAATTTTGATTCCGATGGGAAAAATCAATGAATTTTTCAATGCAGGCAAAATATTCACGCAAAATATCTAGAAGATCTTTTTCTCTCAAAAGTTCAGTAATGTCTCTAAAATACTCAGCGAAAAGAGCATTTTCTAAGTAATTTCCTGACTGAGTTTTAATGAACAAAGTTGCTCATATGACTCAGAAGTTGAAATATTCTTTATAAGTTTTCATTTTTCAGTCTGATCTTCAATAAATACAATATCCTACCTGCTTGACATTGTAGCCCGCTTTGGCAGAAGTCTCGATGAACATAACATTTAACTCTTTCGCCTTTCTTTCACCCTCATCCGTTGACACTTGACGCTTGTCCCCCAAATCAGTCTTGTTTCCAACCAACATGATGATCACATCACTTCCACGTTCGGTTCGAACATCATCAATCCACTTTGATGTCTGATGGAATGAGTTGGCATCTGCAATTTTCAATATGTTATTTAAATGTCATTCATTTAGTGATGCTTACTTGTAATATCATAGACAACAACAGCTACTGTTGAATCACGAATGTATGAGGGAATGAGAGATCGGAAACGCTCTTGTCCAGCGGTGTCCCAAAGTTGGAGACGAACCTATAAAATGTTGGTTTTTTTCTCAGTCGTATAGTGGTTACGCGTATGACTCAACAAGTTCTCTTTCTTCTTACATATATATGAAGAAAAACTAAACTGATAATAAGAGACACATGACAATGTAAAATCATACCGTGCGATCTTCCAAATACATAGTTTTACTCAAGAAATCAATACCAATTGTAGCTTGATATGTGTTGTCGAATGAGTCATACATGAAGCGGGTAATCAAAGAAGTTTTTCCAACTGAAAAATTGAATTATTCCATCTCTCTCAATATTTTTCTCCATGAACAAACCTGATTGTTCTCCAAGGAACACTAATTTGAACTTTTTGAGTGGATTTCCAAAGTCTGACATTGTGCAAACGTCTAAAACCTACAAAAAAAACTCTATGAAAAATGATGATATTGAAACGTGTTTCAAAACAAAAAAATGAAGAGGAATGTGTTTTCTTTTATCGGGACAAAATCGAACACTCTCTTGTTCTGCAACCACGTAGCGACAGCTAGCCGGCTTGTCGCAGGGACTCCACACGAGACCCATTCATTTCGTCTCTTGTGTGTCGATTTACGAGGGCGTGGGGGAGGGAGTGTTTTTTGTTTGTTTTTTTTATTCATCACTATAGTAATATTTTTGTTCGTTTTTTATTGTTTTTTTTTCATTTCTTGAGTAGTTTTCGAGAAAATATTAAATGAAGTCGGTTAAATTATGTCAGACAGAGTTGCTGAATGTGTTGTGCTCAACTTTGTGCTATTTTTGACAAAAATAAACACCAATTGTGAAAAACGGATATATCTCTTTAAAAATTTATATATTCGAAATTTGAAGTTGATAAACCATTTCAAGTTTTTGTCATCTTGAAAGTTGTTGTCATTTGTCTACCTCCTTCAACTTGAAATTGATATAGCCTTTTGGTTTAGATGTCTAATTACTCTTGTCTCAATCGACATCTTAATGACTGAAATACCTGAACCTGGAACTACAACCCTTTTAATGCGAAAATATTTCAATAATTCAGAGATGTTGTGCGTCTGCAGCGTGTTACTTTCACAAGGTTCAATTCATGTGAATATGAAAACCCTCTTCATTTTCAAGCCTCCCGGTAGCTTGTATGTTTTGGGAATAAAAGTATAAATTATGACTCTAAACTAACTAAAACGCGGTTCCTGTGAATAATTTGTTCTTACTCCCAAAAACAAAGGGCTCTAAAGGCATGGTAAAACCAAAAACCACTACGTTCCTGATGGTCCTAATAGTGCCACAGATCTACCAGTTAGTTTCTTACAAACATTTTTGGCCGGTCTATCATTACGCGCGCATTATGACATCATCAACAATAGTATCCAAAAAAAATGGGGAAGAAAGTAGGTCATTATTGATTACACTACAATGGACTTTGTGTGTGTGTGCGTGTATGCTAATCTAGGTGTACATCGGCCATAGTTTATATACCATATGTTTGCAATATAACTTTTCCTCGTTTTTCTCGACGAATACAATAAACCACAACACCCTTTTTCGATATAATCTTTCCACATATTCTCTCAATAAGTTGCCCTATATTTTTTGCTTGATAAAACACTTGCTTGACCCACGTGTTATCTATCTCTTATCATATTGCACTTTGAACATCTCAAAAGCTAGCTATACTTTGTTCCCAAGTATTATACATATGTATTCTTGAAACTTATTGAAAGTTATTATGGACAACTAGAAAACATTACTTCCCATCTTATTCCCACTAATCTAGGTTCAATCAATCCGTTCATAAAGATTTGTTGTTATCAAACCTTATCTACTCTTTTCCACATTATTTTGTTCGGTCTCTTCTCTCATCTTATCTCTACTTGACTACACCGAATAACATTCCGCCTCTCTCTTTCCCCTATATTTTTTTGAAAACAATTACGAGTGTGTGCTTGCGTTCTCATTCATTCACTATACATTCATATAATTTTCAGACAATGTTGGCCAGAAATCTTGGAAAATGCTCAAGATTGTTCAGTACTTCAAACAAAGCCTTGACGTCAAGTGGAGGTCTCAACTTCGAATTGAACCCAGAACAAGCTGAACTTCGTCAAAACATCAGAAAATTTGCTGCCGATGAAATCATCCCAGTCGCCGCTGAATATGATAGAACCATGGAATATCCATGGCCAATCATCAAGAAAGCTCACGAAATGGGATATTTGATCGCTGATATTCCAGAGAATCTAGGTATATCAAAATGAACTATCTGCATAGTATTGTATCTCAATATTATGTTTCCAGGTGGTCTTGAGATGGATATGGTATCTTTGTGTATCATCAGTGAAGAAGTTGCGTATGGATGCTCCGGAATAGGAACAGCAATGATGGCCAACGACCTTGCACAAACTCCTTTGATTCTTTGCGCAAATGATGATATCAAGAAACGTTTCCTTGGAAGAATGGTTGAAGAACCATTAGTTGCTGTGAGTATCAAGACTGTTTCGGAAAAATAAGACCCGGAACTGAACGTTCAAGCATGTGCCATGGTACAGTTCAACTGTTTGCGCTATGCTCTCGCTTATCTGATTTTTTTTATTCGATCGTGCAAGTTTTTGACGATACAGAATGAACGAGATTTCCCCTTTAAACAAAATAAACTAGTATATTTCAGTCGTATGCTGTTACCGAGCCAGGAGCGGGATCTGATGTTGCTGGAGTCAAGACTAAATGTGAGAAGAAGGGTGATGAATACATTCTCAATGGATCAAAAATGTGGATCACAAATGCTGGACATGCTAACTGGTAAGCAATCTGGAATTCAACTCTACAAAAAACCTCAGAGTCCAAAGTTTTTATAATACGTCAAACATCAATTAATAGGCTACAACTGAGTTTGAGGGTACATAGTGCAAAGTCCAGAAAAAGAAGATATCTTATCAATTTTGATAGCGTCACAAATGAGAGACAAAAAAAAGTACAACGTGGTCAAAGCGTGCAACTTTTTTCAGGTTCTTTGTCCTCGCAAGATCGGATCCAGATCCAAAAGCACCAGCTGGAAAAGCTTTCACAGCTTTTGCCGTTGAAGGCGATTCGGCTGGAATAACGCGAGGAAGAAAAGAGATTAATATGGGACAAAGATGTTCGGACACTCGAGGAATCACATTTGAAGATGTCCGTGTCCCAGCAGCAAATGTTGTTGGTGCACCAGGAGATGGATTCAAGGTTGCAATGAGAACTTTCGACAAAACTCGTCCAACTGTCGCTGCTTTGGCTACCGGACTTGCTTATAGATGTTTGGATGTTGCCACCAATTATTCACTGGAGAGAAAAGCTTTTGGAACACACATTGCAAATCATCAAGGAGTTTCTTTCCTTCTCGCTGAAATGGCTATGAACTGTGAATTGGCTAGATTGATGACATACAAAAGTGGTTCAGAGGTAAATTTCTCATTTCAGACCACTAAAATTAGCTCCATTTACAAACAAGAGGTCTTCGAAACCATCTCTTCTTCTTTCACCAAATAATTTTTACGATCAATATTCTTCTTTTCAGGTCGATGCTAAACGCCCAGGATCATACTATGCATCGGTTGCTAAATTGTTCGCCTCGGAAGCTGCTAACCAAGCAGCCACCAATGCTGTTCAAGTCTTCGGAGGTGCTGGATTCAACACTGAATATCCAGCTGAAAAATTGATGCGTGACGCAAAAATCTTCCAAATCTACGAAGGAACATCACAAATTCAACGTATGGTCATTGCTCGCCAACTTTTGGCTCGGGTTAAACAAAATGGTGGATATTAAATGAGTATTTTTAGAAATGTCGAAACTGGTATTATTGGTATTACTTGTATATAAAAAATCAAAAATATTTAATATTATAATATTTCTTCGTTTTTCACTGGTTTTGTAAACCATTTTTATACCTTTATATTGAAAATATGTATTATTTTTTTAACATAGCTTATTTTTCAGAAACTGTTTGAAATGCTTTCAAGAATTGCAACCAAATCGACCGTTTTGTCGAAATCTGCTACCACCGCTATTGCTTCGCAATCAAGACAAATCTCTTTTGGTTAGTTTTCATGTCCCAGCGCTTCTGAAATAATGCTAAAAATTTTACAGATCTCAGCGATACTCAAAGAGAAATTCAAGCCACCGCATTGAAGTTCTCCAAAGATGTTCTTGTCCCAAATGCAGCCAAATTTGATCAAAGTGCAGAGTTCCCATGGGAAATTGTCAAACAAGCACACAGCTTGGGACTCATGAACCCACAAATCCCAGAGAAATATGGTGGTCCAGGAATGACAACATTAGAGACTTCTTTGATTGTTGAAGCTCTTGCTTATGGTTGTTCTGGTCTTCAAATCGCTATTATGGGACCATCACTTGCTCTTGCTCCAGTATACATTGCTGGTAATGAAGAGCAAAAGAAGAAGTACCTTGGTATGCTTGCTGAAGAGCCAATTATTGCTTCGTACTGTGTCACCGAACCAGGTGCAGGTTCTGATGTTGCTGGAGTGAAGACAAAGTGTGAGAAGGTTGGAGATGAATACATCATCAATGGATCGAAAGCTTGGATCACTGGAGGAGGTCACGCTAAATGGTTCTTCGTACTCGCTCGTTCTGATCCAAACCCAAAAACACCAGCTGGAAAAGCTTTCACCGCGTTCATCGTCGATGGAGATACTCCAGGAATTAGTCGTGGAAAGAAAGAGATGAACATGGGACAAAGATGTTCGGACACAAGAACTATCACATTCGAAGATGTTCGTGTCCCAGCATGCAATGTGTTGGGAGCACCAGGTGCTGGATTCAAGGTTGCGATGAGCGCATTCGATATGACTAGACCTGGAGTAGCTGCTGGAGCACTCGGAATTGCATGGAGATGTTTGGACGAGTCAGCCAAGTATGCCTTAGAGAGAAAAGCATTCGGAACACAAATTGCTAACGTAAGATTACACAAAATGAATATAATGTTTTATTTTGATTTTTCTTTCAGCATCAAGCTGTTCAATTCATGCTCGCTGATATGGCTGTCAATTTGGAATTGTCTCGTCTCATCACATACAAATCGGCCACCGATGTCGATAACAATGTCAGATCTTCGTACAATGCATCGATTGCCAAATGTTTCGCTGCTGACACTGCTAACGTTGCCGCCACAAATGCTGTACAAGTAAGTTGAATTGTGACACAAACCAACAAAGAAATTCTCTGCTGGTTTTGGAAGACCGCAATGAAAACTGCCATAAAATAGGACAAGCATATTCAGCCCGTCTCATAATAATCCATGATGAGCTGTGCCCTCTAAACGTTCTTTTTTTCAGATCTTCGGAGGTAACGGATTCAACCAAGAATACCCAGTTGAGAAATTGATGCGTGACGCGAAAATCTACCAAATCTACGAAGGAACCTCACAAATTCAACGTATCGTCATCTCAAGAATGTTATTGGGTCATTTTGCTCAAAACGGAACTAGCCGTGTTTAATTTCCATAAACGAGTCCTATCTTTTAATTGTATTTTTTCCAACCACACAATAAATGGGTTTTTGATGTATATACTTGTTTTTAGCCTCTCCTCTCAATATTGATGTAAAATTCATGGAAGCAAAATTTTCTTTGGAGTAAAAGTTGGTTCGGTTTTCCTCAAGGAAAAAGAGGAAAAATGTTATTATCCTGCACGAACTCATTCTCACAAATTTTTTTCTTGCACTTTTGTTTTTTTCTGGCATTTCACATAATGAGAGCAATGTTTACAAGACGAGAAACAATAGGTTCTATTTATTCTCAATAGTTTTTCATTAATTATTCTCGAGCATGCGCATTCCAAAATGTTTCTTCATTCTATCTGATTTCATTTATTTTCAACGAGCACGAATAAATTGAAGGGATTCGTTAATTATTGTTTTTTTTCCTGAAATCAAGGTTGTTTGTGGAAATTCAGATATTTTTTTGAATTTCGAAATATGGACTTTATAATTATTAGTGAACGCTTATCAATTTTATTACAAATGTTGTGTTAAAAAATCACATAGGCATTGTTGAAAATTAATTTAAAAAACTGAAAAAAATTTTCAAACTATTTTTTACTTTTGAAGACTAGAAATACACAATGCAAGAACTCCCAATTTCGGTCTATATATTTTTTTAATTTCATAATCTGTTCAGAATGCACGAGTTTTCCAAAAAATAACATTTTTTGACCCAAAAATTAAAAATAACAAAGATAGAGTATCCCAAAAAGTCTATATTTTTCTGGTCTGTGTATGTTTTATTTCATATTCTCCAGTTGAATGAATAAAAATTGAATTAAAAAAAAGTACCGTTCTCAAAAAAAAAATAGGTGGCAACTGCCGCCGCTATATGGGTATGTTGTCAGCCACGACAACCGGCATCCGCCACATTTATCGACTGGGTCGGTCGGAGGGGGGGGGGAGGTCACAACCGGGCTCGATCCCGGGACCTCGTGCATGGCAAGTCAACATGCTGCCACTCAACCAGCTGCACCCTCGAGAGGCAGAGGGAGAAAGGGGTACAAATGGACGGTGAATGCGTTCACCTTCCCCCCTTTTTTGGATCTCACATATCTCTCTTTCTCTATATCTCTCTCATCCCACCACTACGATTGGTGACTTATTCGTGGATATGTTTGTGTGTGTGTGTTATACTCTATTCGTAAAAGTAATCTGAAACTAATTGAAAATTATCAGAAAAAGAATGAAAAACAATAAAGTGACGTTCATGGAGATGTTTATGCGGCTTATATGCTTTTGATTTTGTCAATTTTTCTCAAAAAGAAAACAGTAATTGTTAATTTTCGAGAAAAATTCATGATGAAAAATTCATATAGTATAGTTTGTTAGGTTATTCAACGGAAGGTAAGAATTAGTAAATGTAATAAGGAATGCATCGAAATACAAATATTCAAGAATCAAACAGATGAATTTGAAAACTTTTTTAAAGTATTTTTCACTAAAAAAATATTTTAAAAAACAAAAATCACTAGGATCCAACCATATGACTCTCATAAAAAGTAATATTAAAAACAAACCACAATCCTGAATGCAATGTTTACTTCAGCATGTTTGAAAAAAACACCTATGTATTTTCAAATAGTGCATAACACCTAGAAACAAAAGTCAAGTATTTTGAAAACATGTTTTACATTTGATTTCACGTGAAAACACCTTTGAACTTCGAACTTCAATATTTCATATAAAACTGTGTTTTGTTTTTAAAATTGAGCACAACGTTTGAAATAAGATTATCATTGACAAAAATATTTTAATTCTTTGATATTTCAATATACTCTAAGGTTTCATTTCAATTAATATTCGTTCGTTTGTTCGCACCATTTATTATTCAAAATCACGATGTCAGAAATGGAAAGTGGCCTTTGGTTACTATTCCCCAGGGCATTGCCATTGACCAGATTGTGGTTTCTTATATGCAATTTTATGTTTTCTCACTCTCTTTGATTCAAAAAATATTTCTTTGAACATTCAATTTCAGACTTTCAACCAATCCATCATGAGAACCTTCAGGTATGTTGAAATTATGTCCTTCAACTTTTTATCCGCCAAAATAAAGCCGACAAAGAAAACATAATAAGTCATATTTAAGGAAGTGAACTTATTGACTTCAAAAAATATAATGTGTACTTTTCAATGACCTCCTTTCTTTTCGAATAGTTGACTATTTAAAAAGAACACAAAAAACAGCAACAAAAACGAGAAATGTTTTGTGCGAGTCTGGTTTTAGTTGTTAATTACACATGGTGTTAATGTATGTATATGTATCTTTTTTGTTTAATCATTGTTAACACCAAATTCGTCGATAATTTCAAACAAAGAAAAGGTTATATTTGACGATCTGATAATCTTGTGTTACTTATGTATGTTTCACAATACATACATTGAAAACAATCTTATTTGGTTGTCCTTTTCTCTACAATACATCCTGTTTTTTTTTTCAAATTATATTATCAAATCTTTCATCGTTTATCTCTCAGTTTTATCCCATTGCTTTTAGGATGCGAAGTCCAACGACGCTGATAATTCTCGTAATTGTATTTGCTTCTGTGTTTCTATTTTATTTCAAATATTCAACTTATGACGTCGATGTTACATACAGACCAGACGTAAGTGAACGCTTTTATTGTTTCGAAATTTTATTTTTTTTTTTGAAATTCAGAATGCTGAAACCGTGGAAAAAATCCAGAATCCAAAACCCACTCAACCTGGTATGCGAGAAAAATATCCACCACGACAAAACATGGGAAAATGTCCTCCCCTATTCGGAAAAGTAACTATTTTTGTTGCATATGTGGCAAGCAGCATGGTCGGGTAAGTTGAATCTAGATTTTTTTTTAAATATTAGAGTTGAAAAACACTGAGTTTTTCAGTAATTGTTAGGCAAAATGAATAGGACTGAACAAATGGAAAATTTGTATTAATTGGACTGTTGTTTCTCCAAAATCTTACTGAATCAAGCAGAGATGATAATTCTCATTCTTGCAACAAAAAATTAGAACCTTTAACATCCAAACATCAGTGCCCTAGTTTTCAGACATATATCGCAGACAGTTCACTGAACACTATCTTCACTGAACTTTTTCTATTTTCGGGTTTTTTTTTCTCACGAGATTATTGAACTCTCTGATTTGTGTGTCAGACATATCATTTGAAAAATGAATGATATTGTTTGTGTCATATTTTTGATAATGAAACAATATCATCCTATAAACACATTTTGTTCGCTTATTCGACTTATTTATCTCAAAGGTGATCTTTATACGATAAACAATGCTGTCTGGGAACAAGTTTTGAAGCACATACATAAACAATACATCAATCAATTGTTTTGTATATACTTTTAAAATAATATTACTTGTTTTTTTTCTTTTTTCAGCCACTACAAAGTTGCCCAAGAATCTTTGCAATGTTACCTAAAAGGTGTAGAATATGAAGTTTTGATGATCGATCTGGACAACGATGAGAGAGTTAAAAAAGAATGTCCACGTAACAAACAGGTCGGTATAAATTTATGTTCTAGATAGAAAAAGACTTGTATGATTCCAGCTGTTTTTCAAAAAACATTGCGCAGCTTCTGTTTATCTTCGAGATACTGATTGGATGCTTGTACTTGACGCAGACACAGGTTTCATTTCGAACCGGGTCTTCTCTTCAACTAATATCAGTTTTTTTAGGCATTGCTAATCCGAATCACTGCATTGAAGAATGGATTGATACGAGGGTTGATATCATTTTTTATGAGAGATTTTTCAATTGGGAAATTGCCAGTGGAAATTATCTGGTGATTATCTCTCGTTTTGTGGTTTTATTTTTTTCTTACAGGTTCGTAACACACAATTTGCTTACAATTTTCTGGATACCTGGGGAAAATGGGAATTTACACAGCCTCAAAATTGGAATGGTGCTGATAATGGAGTACTTCAAATCCATATTTTGAAAACTCTTCTACCACATGCCAAGCAAGAAGTTGAAAATTGTGATTTCTATTGGCATAATTCAACAAACTATGATACATATATGGCATATGTGACTTGTTGTAAACTAGCACTTGGAGCACAACGATTATGGCCAGGGAAAATCCGAATATACCGAAGAGCACATGGCTGGGTGCGAGATGGATTTTTGACTGGAGATAGATTCTGTGAGCGAGATTTTATGCTGCACGGTTGGAAAGTTAATGAAGTTGGTTTTCAAGGATGGGAAAGTCCCTTCAATGTAAGTTCGGAAAATAATATTTTACTGCAAAAAAACGACGTTTGCAGAAGAACCTCAACGTATCATTATGTGGACCAAATCTTGATGGCTGGGATCATCGAAAAAACAAAAACACAACATGCGAGATCATTCGATTGTCTCTAGCTGCATTTGAGAAAGGCAGTGGAAGTAAATATCCACCGGTGGCCAGAGTTATACCACATTTAGCGCTACCAGATATAGGAAAATGTTATCCAAATTGTGATGATGATGAGTAACAACATCAATATGTCAACTAGGTTTAATAGGATATTTCGGGTCATTCGTTTTTCTTTTCGTGCAGGTCACCTTGTTCAAAATTAGCATTGTTAATAAATATTTTTGATGAAGTTTTCAATTTTGTTGGAAGAAATGAAAAAATGTATGTAGTTCCTCTCCAAACCCTTTTCAGAATATCACACTTGTTTTATTTCCGGTTTTATTATATTATTGTATTAAAGTTGCCAAAATAATTAACTAACAAAAGTATGCATAGTGTATATGTATAAATAAATGACACTTCAATCAATAACCTCTTTCCTTATAAGTGCTTTCTCAAGAGCAATCATTCATTCACTTTTAATCTCGCCAATTCGCTCTTTCATTATTAATAATTACACAATGATATTTGTTATTCTTATAAATTTGTGCCAGTTTTTACCTTTACTTCACAAAATAATATTTTCATGTTATCAACACTTAGCGCATTTTTTCATCATTTTCTGTTACATTTCAATAGATTAAATAGGGTGGGTCAGATTAATATTGCAATAACTGAGGTTTTGATCCATCAAACGTCATACAATTTGTATGAGTTAAAGGAAAAACCTATTCATTCTGTAAAGAATGATCCGTTTCAGTCGCATTGTCACAAAAAATAGTTGGAGAGTTCGTAACTTGGATTTATAGGACCTCTGTGGTGTTGAAGGCAATTCATTGGAATAAAAACCTAATTTTGTTGGATTAAAAAAATATTTTCTTGCGATTTAGTTAGTTTGAAATAGAGTTTTCATGAAGGTTTGTTTAAAACAGCCAACACTATTTTCATGTTGCAGATAATTCAAACATAAAAACGTCCATGAAAACCACTTTCTGCCGATTTTCTTCTTTTGGAAAAAATACACCAAATTATCGTTGAATAATTCATTAGTTTGAGTGAGAAAACGTTTTAGCCAATGTATTCGTATGTTTCCAACACATACGTTTTAAAAATATTATTTTCAGAAGTGAATTTTGTTCAATTAGTTTCACATTATCTTTTACAAATAGAATACAACGCACACACACACAAACATATCCACGAATAAGTCACCAATTGTTGTGGTGGGATGAGAGAGATATAGAGAAAGAGAGATATGTGAGATCCAAAGAAGGGAACAAGGGCGCATTAACTGTTCACCCCTCTCCCGCTATGCAGCTCGAGAGCGAACATGTGTTCGCCCAAGTGTGTGAAAGAGCATAGAGAGGTGGCTAGTTGAATGGCAACGCGTTGAGTTGTAGTGCTAGAGGTCCCGGGATCAATTCCCGGTGGTGACCAGCCCCTCCGACCGACCCAGTCGTTAAATGTGGCGGATGCCGGTTGTCTTGGCTGACAACATAACCCATCTAATAATGGCGGCAAATATCGAAAAGAAGATCAAGAATTTCTTGTGATGCAAAAAAACTTTTACTTCATTTGAAAAATACGGGTTAGAGGGTTTTTTGAGTATAAAAACCTGAATCTATAAGCAAAATAAAAAAAAAATCACATTTTTGACAACCCTTGGAGAAAAATTCAATAATACTGTGTAAAAATAGATAAAGTCTGTAAAATGTTCGTGGCGTGAAAAAGACAAAAATACTCTATGCAAAAACAATAAACAAGTCTTCAATCAGGGTTCATATATGCTTTTTCAATCGCTTCACTTTTTTTAAATTCAGCTTCTCATATTTTTAGGAAAAATGTTTTAAAATCCCTAACTTTCAACTGTATTCTCAAAAAACAACTGGGTTCTTCTATATTTGTGAAATGTAGTAGCTCATTCATTTTTTAGTGATTAGTTCATTGGACTTCTACTACAAACGTTGATAATTCTCATATCTTTTTCAGTGCCTCAAATCAACATTCTTTTTCATTTCACATTCAAATAGGGATATACAGTTGTTCCTGTTCCCAAAACCGCATACATCCATTATCCACGCCAATTATCTTTTCTAAACCAAACATGACTGTCGTTTTCAAAGGTTTATATCATCATTAGCATCGCTTAGTTTCTCATTTGTTCTCCATTCTGGTATTCATTCATTCCGCTGCCTAATTACAAATACAGCTTTATTGCTCTTATGGCCTAGTCAGGTGATCAAAAAACTGTGTGACTGCTTACAAGAGGATAACTATTTGCTCAGATCTCAAAAAAGTTCAAGTTATTTGATGATTTTCTTTATTTTTCATGTTATTGAATTCGCGTTTTGAGAATAGCTGAAGAAAACTCTTGAATTCATAAAAACAGGAAAACAAATAAACATGGTTTTTTTTTTCAAAACACATATATGATGACTTCTTGGTAAGAGAGTAGTGTCAATTTTTTACTTTGCATGGTTTCCTTCTGTATTTTTTGAAAATTTAAAATAGTTCGTTATACTTAATTATTATAGCTTGTAAAGAGAAAATTCTATTGATGTTGATTAGAATAATTTCACAAAAACATTTAGTTACATCTCAAAAAATCAGGAAAATTTATCAGATCTACGTAGAACAGCTTGAGGTAGTGCGACTTCTTTTCACTATGATTAAACTTTCTACTTTCGGTTTTTGATCCTGTTATTATTAGCTGCGTTCTTCTTTTTCAACCACTTATTGAAAAACTAGACAAATTATCAACAGATTTCTAGTCATCGAAAAAATAAGTTCATTTTGTTTTAATGTGAACGTGTATTTTGTACGTGCGTGTATGATTTGTTTGGACAATGCTCACTGCTCACCAGACCCATAACAAAAAAACTGAAATCTAATTCCAAAAATACATGTTTGTTTTTCTTGTTTTTCTCACACTTTTTTCTGCCTAATACCCAACACATATTGTGTAGTGAAAACAACAAGACAAAAAAACTAGTACATGATCATCACTCAACTAATAAGCATCTGTATGTTTGTGCTCATTTTTTGTCGTCCGTGATTACAAGTGAGAATTCCTTCAACTTTCCCGCCGCTCGTCATGACCACTCGAAATCTTGCCGTAACTTTCCGCCTCCCGCCCGGCTTTCTTTGAGAATGCATAAACATTATGTCGAACCACTCAAAGTTACTTATCTTTTTTTCCGCTTTGATATACACATTATCGATGCTGAACTTTTAATCACTCTTGTTTTAAGGTCACATCCACAAATCATATTTTCCAATTAAAAACAAATCTTGAATATGATTTCAAAACGCTTTTTAAAAGGTCAAGGTGTTTTCTGTTTTCTATAAAACCTTGTTTTTTGGTATAAAACCTACCAAGAAAGTGTTTAGTAGCACATATATAATATATATCCCCTTTTTCCTCACATACTTAACCGCCAAACTGTATCATTTTTAGTCATCTATCTTTATTCATCCAAAAATGTGTTTATGAGGCAGTTTATGGCAAAATCTCCCGTTTTTTCATGTTTTTCTTATATGAAATCGAAAGTTTCTCATTTTATTTCAATATTTCACAGATTTACTAACCTTCGACGTTTTTCTATCCTTTGAAACTTCACATTCAATCATGAGAGAAAAAAAAACTTTTTTTTAATATGTATAGTTCAAAGTCACATCACATTTGTATATTTGCCTATCCATTTGATATTTTTCATTCTTGATTTGATTTCATTCTCGTTTTTCTTGCCATTCAAACCAACTATATTTGTAGTTCGACTGACAAAATGTTCATATTACTCCGAGAAATATATGTATATATGTCATAGAGAAAAAATTTGACAAAGTTCGGCTTATAATTGTCTTTGTACCAGTATACAATACGGCAAGAGGTTTACAATACGTTTAGTGTTCGAACAATTGAAAATTAATTCACACTAGAGAAAAGTTTAATGAACTAGTCATACAAGATTGTTAACTTGAGTACCTTCGTGGATATATTTCATTGTTTCCAAGTTTTAGTGTATTTCTTTTTCAACTTTTGTGTGTTTTAAATTATTTTTCACATGCGTTCAACTTTTTAGCCGACTTCTGACTGGCTAGATTCTTAATAAATGTGAGTATAATTGAGAGTCTGACTATGGTCTTCTATATAAAAAAAAATAACCCAGATCATTTTTAACAAAGCATATACATGCCTTTATTCTTTCATAGGAATTGTCGTAAATTTTTTAAAAATTGTTCCATTTAAACTGACTGTCTACCATAGTTCACTACTTTCTCCACATAATTTCTGTTTTTGATTTTTTAATCCTAGTTTTCTAAATACCTATTCTCTGCTCTGTATTAGGTGTTCTGTTCTACTGAATTTTTTTCCTAAATAAGAAAAAAACTACAATTAATTGTTGAGAAATTGAAGTAATTTTCGGATTATTCACTCGTATGTACTCACTTGTAGATGATCTGTGTACTTTTCGATACATAAAAAGTTCAAACACTTTTCGTATTATGTATTTCTATTCCAATTTGTCGTGTATATAAATATTCATGCGAACATACACATTTCTACCGATTAATAAACCCCCTCCGTCTTGACCTCCCCTAAATATTTCTCAAATTCTATGTACTTTAGCGCTAATCGCCCCCAAAAATTGTGCGTACATGTTTACAAATCGTCTTTTCAGGTTTATTCTATGTTATTTCTCTACCCCTCTCGAACGATTATTATTATTATTATTGTTATGAAAAATGCATGAAAATGATCCCCTGCAGTTCAGTTTTTGGGTTTTCAACACATTTCGACAGAAAAAGTTGAGAATTCTCGTTAATCTGACGGAGTCCAACTGTGAACGAGAAGGTCTTTTTGAATATGCTAATTGACAGTTTCTATCTCCTTTTTCTTACTTTTCAATTTTCTGTCATCGTTTACTCAAAGAATTTTCGCAATTAACAGTTTTCGGTTCGGGTCAGTGGTTGGGTTAGTTTTCATTTCATTTCATCCGATTTCTTCTTTCTATTAAAACCAGAAGGTCGCCGCCGGCTTCGCCGTCGTCATCCTTCTGGGTGTGTCGAGATAGGGCGATTCTTTTTTGTGAAAAAACATCTGAAGTCGCAGAAAAAACTTAGGACCTCCGCTTCGAAAACTGTGAGAAATGGTGAAAACTGAGATGTTTCTCTCTAATAATCCGGACGTTTTTGGTTTTTTTTTTCTATTTTAATTTGTTAATGATATTTCATCGACCTCTTGAAGTGAGAAAAAATTAGAAAAGTTTAGCTTTTTCATGAGGTAGAATGTAACTTTTTGAAAATATTCAATCAATGAAAAACAATACTGAAAAATCTGAATTTTTTGGGAAACGCCCAGAAAAAATTCCAAATTTCATGAAAATGGAAATATTTGGAGGTTTGTTTTCCAAAAGCAAAATCTTTCGGTGAAAAACCATATCACTTTTCAACTGCATAGAAAGTGTTCATCAATTCAAAATGAACTTTCCATTTTTTTTTTGGTGTTAACCTATTTTTTCAGCTGTTGGACTTTTTAGCAATCGAAATGTGTTTGAATATTTAAACAGATTTATTTACCTTCATTATTTCAGTATGCAAAAAAATGTCAGCAATGCGCTCCAGTTTTTGTAGAATTATATCTAGAAAAACAAAAATCTGAAAATTTAATTTCTTTCACCAAAATTTGAAGTAGATTTATCAACCACTTCTGAAACTTTTGAAGTTTCATTGTATTTTCAGAGAAAATAATTTTGAAAATCGGAAAAAATTTTATTTGTTTAATCTTTTAGGGATACGTTTCTACCGGGCCAGAAAAAAATTCTTAGCATTGAAAAACATGTGCCAAACAAAAAAAATTTCAGATTTTTGTTTTTTTCTAGATGTAGTTCTACAAAAACTGGAGCACATTGCTGAGATCTTTAGGCACAATTGTGCAAAATATGGGGCCCATTTTGAGCTGAGTTATAACAATTTAAGCAACCGTATATAAACTTTTGCTCGATACTGTATATCCACCGTACCCAAAAACTTACTATAGAATCCATTTCCAGATCCTCACATTTTTCTAATAGTAGCAATAATTCAAAATAAAAAAATGCTAAGAAACGACAACACATCTAATTTTATAGAGGTCACGTTTCGGATTTTTAAACGTTTTGGAACCTTTTTTCAATGTAAAAAAGCTTAATTTCACACCGCGCATCTCAGTGAAGCTAGAAACTATTCCTTAAAAATAGTTGGAGAACAGAAAAAAGTAAAACATTCTGTCCAGATCCGAGAATTTTTTATTGGTTTAGAGCTGACTTATGAATGCGAACATACATTTTTTCAAAAAGCAATTTTCCAATTAGTATATAGGTAAGATATATTCTGGTTTGTCTCCGGGCTAACTATTATAATGAACACAATGTTATTGTTTTTGTATCTCTCTTGTTCTACCAATGTCTAACTGTTTATCAGCTATTTTTACATTACTTTTCAAACAAAAAAGGAAATATTATTGACATCCCCGGATGTTTATAAGGTTTTTTACGCGTAGTTTTTTCAGTATAAAACTCTCCAGGGGTTCTTTCTGTAAAATATGCTTTTTCATTTAAAACCGACGTTATGTTTCCTTTTGAGATGATTGATGAGCACAAAAAAAGAATACGTTTTCTAAAAAAAATATATAGTTTTCTTAGTATATTTTAAGAGAAAAAATTAGTGAATGTATTAATTCCCAGCGAACAAAAATGAAGAAAAACAAGTGAAAAAAGAAAACAAATCGTTGTTTTGAAGACTTTTATGACACCCAATAAAGAGTTTGACCTCGTTGATTATTTTTGAAAAACACGCCACGAAATTTTTAAAATTCGAAAACATGTGTTTTTCTTCATGACCATGTGATACTTTGAATTTGAAGGCGTGAACAAATTTCTAATGAATGAATGCCCTCTGGAAGTTTTTTTTAACATTTCTGATGACTTTATCTTTTGTACATAGTATGTTTGGATATAAATCTTTCTATTTATTGATATCAAACCGTGGTAATATTAAATGTCATCACGACCGGAAAAAAACGTTAAGAACTCTACACCTTGTATGAAAACCGTCCCAAAGTCATCATTCGCTCAAACAAAATTTTATTTTTTCTAAACCTGCTATAAAGTATATCAGATTATTAATTTATGGCCAATCAACGAAATGAATAGGACAGTTTGCTTAGCATACTCAGAAGATGAAAAAATCTTTTCAAATAACTTTTTTTGCTATAAAGTCCGGAAAACAGCTGTCAGCAACATTTCCGAATCAGGAAATTCGCGAAATGCAAAAAAAGAAAGTGTCAAAAATTGAATGCTCACTCATTCTCTTTTTTTTTCTATTGATCTTTATTTGCTCAACTGCCTTAGTTGGACTGACTCGACCAGCTTTCTTTTCTTGACACACCTTTTGCTTACCTGTCATACATCTACCCCATTCCACCCCGTTTATGTATATGTAACACAACAAAAATGTGCATTTTTTATGCTTCTGAACTTTTTTTTCGTTCATTTTTATCAACAATATTATCAGCCGGAGGTTTTTTTCTTTCTTTCTTTTTTTCTAGGACTCAAAATTTTATCGAAAATTTCCACGTCTCGTTGTGCTCTCGTTTTATTTCATTCAGTTTTATTTTCGACATTTACAGAATATGACTGCGATTCGTGACAACTTGTGTGACCTCGGAAGAATGGAAATTCCAAGACCAAAGTGTCAAGGGATGCAATTCATTGCTACTCGCGGACGACAAGGATTCTATAAAGTAAGAACACAAATAAAAACCTATATAAAATAACATCAAAAATGAAAATTTAGACCATCCGTGAGAATGGCGCGAAATATGGAATTCAACTCAAACCACAGGGACCAAAACGACCACAACTTAGCTCGGAGCTTTTCAGCGGGTAAGATTCAACAACAAAGTAAAAGCTATGGATTTTATTTGCAGATATCGACCAGCTACAGTTCCGGAGGAAGTATCTGAAGAGATTGAGCAAGAAGTTACCATTTCCCAACCACCAAAACGAAGCGAACAAAACAATAATAACTATAAGGTATGTTTTAGTGATTCAGCTCAATTTTGAAAATAAACTAAATTGTTCAGAACTATTCAACAAGACCTCCTCCACAACCACAACTTCAACGTCCAGTCGGAATCACTAACTCGATCATGAAACGTCCAGTTTTGCAAAAATGAAACAGAGAATGAGAATACAATTACGGTTTCTAGATGGTCAACAATATCTCGGTCACAATTCAAAAATATTAAATATACATTCTCTTTTTTTAACTTACTTGTATATATATCAAATAAAACATATTTCATTTTAAGTTTCAATAAATATTTTATCGATAGAAAAATACTCGCAAAATTCCAAAAATAAGTGATACAAACATGGCAAAGCGGGAGTTGGGGGGATTGGGGGCAAATATAAATTTAAAACTGAATCTAGATGGGAATTACGTGTGTACAAGTATGATAAAACTAGTATTTCTGTACACATTTATATTTATATATTCATATGAAAATTAACCGAGAAGAAGATTTGCGGCAGCTGCGAGATCATAGCTTCGAGATTCGAGCGCGGTACGAGCTTTATCGACGTTTTCAGCAACACCTATTTCGACCAACTGATTTTCTTTGAGACGTTTCAACGCAAGATCAGTATCACCATTGCAACGAGCCACCATTGCGTCACAATTTCCACGACTGAAAATACAGTGTTGATTTTAGAATTTGTAAGTTCTTAGAGAGTTTCCGAAATATTAATCGTAATTACTTGGAGTCAACATGTTTCGTGATAATGTTATCTTAAACAGGATGTTAAATATTTTTTGAACATTTTTGTATACTTTTTCCTGATTGTATACCTATTCTAAAAAATGATAACAATAGACAAAAAGTTTACTAACACCTGAGTTGATCTTATACGTTTTGCCATAAAAATACTAGCCTATTTTAACTATAATATAGCATAAAGCTCATCAATTAGATTCTTTTCAATTTTCAAGAAATTATGCAAAGATTTTAGGCATGTCCGGTTGTTTCCGTGCCTGCCACGAAGTCTGAACACCTATTTTCCAACTGATGTTTTATCTTTATAAACCTATTATCTAATTTAATTGACAGTCAATGTTTTATGTTCGAAACTTATGATTTTTGAGAGTTTAGTTCGATAACTCACTGTGTAAACGTAGCCTCCTTGTAGAGTTGCTCCATTTTTTGGATGAGAGAATTTGAAGTAACAGCATTCACTTTGTCGTGTCCAAGAAGTTCAGCAATATCAGATTCCGCCAATGGTTGTGTGACCACATTCGATGTTGATGCTTGGTTTTCAGATGATGATAAACTAGGCATTATTGCTGGGTACATGCTGATTGGACGTGCCATTGTGTTGTTGCCATATGGGTTGTAATAAGAGTTGTAATCTGAAAAGAATAAAACATAGAAATTGAAAACAAAAATGAAAAATTCTCTTACTTGAGAATGAATATCCATTAGAATAATTGGGATACATTGGTGGGTATGCCGCTGGTGCACTTGAATTGGTGATGTTGAATAGTGGAACTTGGGGTGCGACAGGGGCAACATTGATTTTCTGAAAAAAATTACAATTTTTTTAATTTCAAAATGCATACTAGAAACTAACCTGTTCTGGTTGTTGTCTGTGCACAATCGGTGGATCTACAGTAGACTTATTCCTAGCACCCGGCAGAATAGTTGGTTGTAAAACTGTAGTTGGCAACACTGGCTCTGACATTTTTTTCGGTGGTGGAGGCAACTGTTGAGTGGGTTTGATTTGCGTAGGAGTTGGTGTTCTGGTTGTGACCGGTTGAGTGGGGGCAGTTGGAGCAGCTGAACTACCATTTGTTCCAAACAACAATGGGCTTGGAGTAGGAAGCCAATCATTGACTTGTGAGATAATTTTCGATCTTCTCTCATCTTGTGACAACGAACCATTTTCTGTTTTTCTAATCACCACATTATCCGTTTTGATTTGTTGTGCTTGTGGCTGTTGTGGTGTTGGTGTTGGAAGTGTCGTTGTTACTTGAGGAACCGGTGTTGGCGTTGGAACTTTTGTAGGTGCCATTGATGGCATTGGTTGGTGTTGTTTCACCTGAGCAGCTGGTGGTGGAGCAATCGTTGTTGGCACAACAGGAGTTGGCATTTTATGAGGGATGACCTGTGGTGGCATTGAGATATGATTACTATGACTAGAAGTTTGTGAATGTGATCGAATTGTTATTGAAGTAGATACATCAGTTTGACTTCGATTGATGTTCATTTTCAATTCCTCATTTAACGTTTTCTGAATTGGAATTTGGCTTTGATTGTGTGCTGGCGGTTTTGCTGCATTATTGATTGGCGTTGGAACAAGACAGGGTATTTGCTGAATTGATGGTTGGAATGGGACATTGGTCGGAGCATTGAACACCGAAACAGGGCGTGCAACATCAGTTCTTTGTCTATTTGTCATTTCTTGAACACTATTTACAGATGATGGACGAGGACGTGCCATATCAGACTCAATTCTGATCTTCAGTTCATTAGCCAGATTATGTGGAAGATGCCCATTTGATTGATTTTTCGGGATTGTTTGGGTCATCAATGGAGCCATAGCATCCAAACGAGAACCAGCTGATGAAACATGACGAGGTTGATTGAAGTTGATGTCCGTTTTTGGCTTGATAATTTGAATTGTCTCTGTTGAAGGCAGTCGAACTGAAAAAAAAAACAGAATTTCAAAAAGGTAACGCTAGATGCGAGAAAAAAACTCACCTGTTTCGGCTTTGGTGGGAATCAAAGCTGGCTGTGGAACATGTTTCTCAAAGACATTATTCGATATCGATGTGTTGGAAAGATTTATACCATATCCACCATGAATTGAATCGTTTGATGTATTAGCTAAACAAGGACAATTTTTTTGTTATAAAATTGAAGAATAATAAAAAAAAATATACCGAAACCACGTGGATACTCAATAGCCGATGGTGAGAAGCTATCATTAAATGCCTTTTCGAATTCATCATCGAGTTGTAGGGTGAGTGACGTAGATGGGAGAGTAGCAACTAGACATATAAGGTTAGTATCAGAAACAAAGCTAGAAGCAACAGACACTTCTATAGAGAACTTACCATTACTAATTTCCGATTTACTCGAGATAATTTCAGCGCCATTTGATCTGAATAAAATGGGTAATAAAGAGAGAAACAAGAGGTATCAACAAACCTAGACAGAGGAACACCTTGAACGGGATTTTTCAAATATACATTGTCAATAGTTGAGGGGTTTCCCCAAGATTGTCCACCAAGCGGATCACCGTGTCCAGTGTGAATGAAAGATCCTAAAACATAGGGAGGATGTGTTGATTATCACAACAAGGAAAGATTTCGACAAGATGAAGAAAAAAAAACATACCAGCTACAGGCATTGAGATTCGAGAACTGCCTTCTTCTTTGTGCAAATTCTTCGATGCCATTTTCGGTTTTGGTTGCGTTGGCAAAGTTGGTGTAATTTTGACAGGTGTAATGGCTGGTATTTTCTAGAAAACGAAAATCGGAATTGAGGATAATCTGCGTATTACCTGGGGAGTAATCGGCACAGCTGTTGCGGCGGTGTTCGATTGGACAAATACATTTGTACTGGGGAACATACCGAAATTGTGTGTTTTTCGGTTTTGTCCATAGTATTCGGCAGATCTGTAAACATTATGGTAATTATTGGTTTTATTTGATTTAGCAGGGGTGAGTTATCTTTGAGTATTATTTGTGAATTTTTGAGTTAATTCGCTGAAAATGTTCACTTACTCATTCTCGATAATGATAATTTCGTCTCGAACAGCAAGTTGCAAATAACCTGGTTGAGTTGTGTTGAAAGATTCTCGAACAACGCCATTCAAAAACGATGCCGATTTCAAATCTTCTCGAATAGTACTAAATTTACAACGTTGATCTGGTGAATGTTTCCAACAATTTTGCATAATTTGATAAATCTTTTTCGAGCAATATTTTGGTTTTTCGAGTCTTTCTCCACTTTCGATCAATTTCATAACTTCAATAGCTCTTGATCCACTCCATGGCTCTTCTCCGTATGTGAATAGTTCCCAGAGTAGAACACCATATGACCAAACATCGGAAGCATGTGAAAACTTGCGATGCTTCAGCGATTCTGGAGCACACCAAGCAAACGGAACTTTCTTCTCCGGACTCATTGTATACATTTGTTGATTTTCACTCAGGCTTCGCATTAGACCAAAATCACAAATTTTGACAAGCTTAAAGGAAAAAAAATATGAATTGATTGAAATTAGCTTTTTGAAGAAATGTTACCTGTTCATCTTTGGATAGCAAAATATTTCTTGCCGCCAGATCTCTATGCACCCGATGTTTCGATTCCAGAAATTGAAAAGCTTTCGCAATCTGTACACAATAATCCAGAAGTCGAGTAACCAATACAACAGGTTTTTCATCACTTCGTAAACGATCAAGAAGACTTCCACCCTCGCACAATTCAAAAACCTAAACAACAAAAAACGTTTTTGTTATTTCTTGAGTAAACATACCATCATCGCTGGTTGTTGACAATAACCATACAATCGGATGAGGGACGGATGTTGTAACTTCAACAAATGACTAGCTTCGATTTTAAGATCCTCCATAACTGTCGGTGAAGCATCTCTCAATATTTTAACAGCTACGTCGATTTTTTTCGTCTCATTTTGCATCCAAACACCTCTTTTAACAACGGCAAAACTTCCTTCTCCTAATTTTTCGAATAATTTCACCTGAAAATATGAAATACAATAGTTTCATTAGAAATTGATGAATTCTGGTGAACATAAACTCTAGAAGAATTTCTATGAAAAAAGTTAATCTCCAGAGAATTGGTGGGAAGTAAAGTTCTCCGATGAATGAAGAATGAAATTTGTCTATAAAAACTATTTTTTTCCTGTTTTGTTTTGAACAAAACGTATAAAAAGGATTCAACGAATACTCGTGCACCAATTTCATATATTTTCTAGAAATCTTCCATATTTTTCCATGAAATTGTCATTCATTTCACTCGAAGAACGTAGACTTTACTTAGGAGTTCAGCTTATGGAGGTTTACAATTGAATAAAATTTGCATTTTTGTAGTTTGTTCCGGTTTTTTACTCTATTGGAAGTGTTGCTCACCCTTGTGAGCATAACTGCACTTTTTTTCGCATGTATTTGCACAACCTTCAAGAGAACATGTTTTTCAGTAACCAAATTGTACTTTAGACCAGGTAGTGAGTATTGCTGAAAACGTACCTGACTATTTGGGATGACAGCTCGCTCATCGTTCGCTGGTTGTGAAGTTGTGGTCGAATCCGATGGGATGAAAACCTAGAAAATGTATGTATTTTGAAATGAAAATCTAATTTTAAAAGTACGAAGATCAAACTGACAGCTGTCGCTATCTTTTTCATTTTGATCGAAATTTGTTACATATGTATGCAGTTTATTGAACCGGTTCATGAATTTATGAAATGAAGAAAATTAAAAAGTTTTGAAGAATATGTACATACCTGTTTGGGATCGCTTCGATTCCATAGTTCTCTGGACATTTTTTGAATCTGATCCCGTAAATCTTTGATTTGTGATTGATGTAAACCAATGTTCTGAAAATAAACGCTTTTTTTTCTAAAAGTCTTATAAGGTGTTACTCACAATCATATCTTTATCCCGTATTTGTGCAAAATGATCGAATCGTCTTACTTGAAGTTGAAAAACGAATCGATTGGCAAATTGTTCGACTTTTGCTTTTCGCAAGATTTCAAGCACATGATCATCGACAAGCGCACCTGACGTGCTTGCAGACATCTGAAAAATTTAACTATTAAAAAATGAGAAAAAAATCAATGCATGAAAAGTGTACGAACTGAACTGAACTGAACTGATAAAACATTTTCCAACATTGTTACGTTTTTTATATTATTTGAAATCGAAAAATCAAGAAAAAATGTTTTCAATTTCTTTTCAAATAGTAAACATGATAATCGTAAGAAATGTTCCAAACAAAACAATTTGAAAATAGACAAAAAAGGAACAATGAATCATTAAACGTTTAAAAAAAAGAAATACCATGTAGTATACTTTGACAGGGGCGTGTAAAAATAGTAAATTTTTCTGGTTCGAATGAATGAATAAATTTATCACAAAAATAAATATTTACACAGGATGGGGAGAAAATTAACAATTTTTAGATGTCTAAAGTTAGGTTCAAGCATAGCTCAGCATTTTTTTAACTTTCGAAAAAAAATTTTAATCCGGTTTCATGCCAAAATGTTATGAAAACTGTTTTACTAGCAACTGAAGGTAATATTAATAAACAAATCAATTAATATTCCGAGAAAAAAAAGAAACATATATGCAAAGGAAGGGGAGCCAGGTGGCCCACATTTTTGTTAGAAAACTTCCTTATATATGTATAAATAGTTGTCGTAAGCATATGTGAAAACATATGATAAGAGAACAAAATGAAATAATCGAGTTCAGATGAAAAACGCAAGCATGTTTCGTCATAATATTGTAAACAAAAATGTGACTAATACATTTTGATGATTTTTTGGGTTAGATAAAATCGAAAAACGCTTGCGAAAACACCTGAATAAGCTTTGTTCTTGAAAATGTTTGATTTTTTTGTTTTTGAAAAAAATGATGCTTACAAAAAAATTTGAAAACAAACAAGTCAATTTGCTATTTGAAATGACGAGTTGATTTATTTATTTTCTAAATTCTTGATTAAAATTATAATGCGTTAGGAATTGTGAAAAAAAAACATTCACTTCACTCCACAATTATTTTCAAAACAAAAATCGAAAAGAGAGAGGAAAAAAGTAAATTTTCGTGGAAAACAACACGTGACAAGAAGAAGAGTTCGATGAGCAAATTCGGCAGATTTCAGGTTACTGACACAACTCTACAACAAACAGAACAAATAAAACACATGCACAAAAAACTGTCATTCAAAAAAAATGATGCATACAATTTCATGGATCGAACGAAAAAAAAAGAAAATGGCAGACAGAAAGGGGATTGATGGCAAGAGAACATTGAAAAGAGAGAGAGAAAAGTAGAGAAATAGAGTATGGTAAGTATATTGAAGAGGAAGAGAGGGGGAAAAGTATTTAGAAGGTATACACGAAGAACCGGAGAGAGGGGAAGAGGGAGTTAGTATTTATTATTCTAATGGTAGAAATAAGTGTGTAGTGTAAGTAAGTGACTGACAGAGGCAGAAAAGGAACACAAAAATCTGGTTTTTGTCTTCTTATTCTTATTCCTTCATCAAAACTTGAAGAAGCTGTTGAAGAATAAAAGAACACAAAGAAAAATAAAACTATGTATGTCGATAAGAAAAGGAAAAATAAAGGTGTGGTGGTATTATATTACTTTTTCTTGAGTAGTTGCACGTTGTGGAGGTGAACCCTTGTTGCATAATCCAGTCGAGTAATTACCTTCTAAATGTTAAAAAAAAACTTGCCGGAAAGTCTTTACACAAAAATTTGAAAAGGTTTATCGAATTTTAATCCGTAACACTCGCTTCATTAACTATCACAAATTAAATTGGTTGCTTTTTTTTCCACTACAAGAATCACACTTCCTGGGCAAAGTATAAAACGAAAGTTTTACGTACATAGCTAGACAGATTACAATCAGAAACCAATAACCGCAGTATTGCCATCAAAATATATGAAAATTCTAGGACTGACTGATCAATATTCAATTTGATGCAAAGTTTTGTTCGGAATGTTTTCTTCTTGGTTCTAATTCTGAATTGATTGATAAAATTGGGAATGGAAGTTCAAAAGACATTCAGATTTGTTTGGAAATTATTGTGAATGATAAGTGGACATTTCTGATGATCACCGTGACATCCGAACCAATGGTACTACATCAGGTAAAGTTTTTCTAATGTATTTTCCATTCTTGCCTAGTTTACCATGAAAGTTGGCAAGCGACCTGAACGTCAGTCACTCCCTGTGCTTCCCTGCGCGAAGACCAGAATCATCACATCCAAAGGATGGGTTATAGTCCAACATCTGACCAAAAAACATTTAGGCGAAAAACGGATGAAGAACAAAATCATTCAAGAGAACAAATCGGGCAAATTACAGTCAAATTCAAAGGCATATATAGCCATGGATACCACCGAGTAAAAAAGGTTCCCTAGACAAAACATCGAATCAAATTGTGAAATGGACCATGAAAAATAGGAACCCTCTCCCTCTTTTCCTCCAGGTGTTGTGCAAATGTATGTGCATATGTTGAACACGTGTCAGTTCTAAAAACAAAAACAAATTTACACAGATGAAAAGAAAAAAGAATATGAAAGAAGGATCAAGTGCAACGTCAGAAATAATATTTATAACCTTTTGACAATGGTCTCTATGATCAACTGATAAGAACCTTTCAAATGGGTCGGGTTGGAAAAACTGATTATGAAAAATTTTTCTCAAATTTTTTTTAATGGAAAATAATGAATTACGAAGCATCTCTGGAAAAATAAACAAAATAGAGAAATATCTCTTTTTCGAAAATATTTCTCATATTACATTGACATTTGCAACGGAATAAATTGAATTTGCTAGTTCAAAGAAAATAGTGAAGAAAAATCAAACGAAGTTTTACAACAACGGTATTTACATAGCAAGTTTTGTAGTTTAGACTACAACATAGGCTAAAATATCACTTTTGAAAATCTATCTTTTCGCAGTATATCAGGTCAAAAAAACAATTACCAGAAAAACTAAAAGACAATAATTCTTAAGCGATCCTCCTGAGAGAATGGGATAATACCTACCCTTTTATTTTTCCTATATATTTTATTTTTCCATTCATTCTTGGCACTTTTTTGTTCAACAGACAAGTGAGTTCATCTTTATATCTCTTCGGATTTGTTGTAAACCACCTCTCAATCAATCTTTGACATCAAATTCTTAAAACGAAGACCAAAAATTCCTGTTTATTTTTTGTTGAAGTGGCACATGTCCTTCGGTTTTCTTTTAGTATAGGTACCTGATTTTAAAAATTTGGTTTTTTTGGAACGCATTTCTCAAGTGACTTCGAGTATTGATGGTTCTCATGGTTTGTGATAGTATAAAAAAAACTTTACAACCTTCATGATAAGGCGGTATATGTTTTCAACTTTATCTGAACGACGAAAACCAATATTTTATGAACGCTATAGTAAAAATAAAAGCAAATAGATTAATTCTCAACATGGTAGGGACTGTGATAAAATAAAACTCAACTAATTTTGTTTTAAAAAACTTTTTCTGAAAAGCAGAACTTTTTTCAGTTATGATTCTTTCCAAGCCAGTGATACCTAAGTCCACACTGTTTCTTCTACTCTGTGAATTTTTAGCCATACTGACAGTTTTATCGGAATGTGTGCATTCTAACAGGTTCGTGAAACTAAGCTTCCAAAAATAAACACTTCAAACAGCTCTAATAATTCGACGATTAATTTAAAGTATTTTGAACCCAATTCCATTGTCTAGATGTGACTGCTGAAAAAAATGTATTTTCACAAGAAAATGTTTATTACCACGTGATCGATGTGCAACAAACTACGAAATTGTAAAAGTAAAAACTTATGATCCAAAAAAATCTGTTTGTTTTCACAAATTTGTTTGTTAAGTCAACAAGTCTAATTATTGTTGATTTTTTGTTGTAGGAAACAATCGTTTGATTTTTAAAGCTGTAAGAACATCCAGGTCCTTAAAATTGTGATAAAGTTAATTTGGAACATGAGGATGGAACTCATTTTCTTTAAAAGAACATGTTTTTGAAGTAGTTCACTTTCATGTAGTTCTTTTTTAATTGAGTTCTAGACAATTTGATAGAATTTCTCTTGGGAGTTATACTAATTATTTTCTCAACTTCGGAGCTATTCCTTTGTTCTTTATCTCTCTCTTATTTCTTAACACAATAATGGACAAACGTTCTGAAAATAAATATATGTACTACAAAATAATGTACTTCTCTTGTCATGTGACGTTTTGATATATTCATTTGATTTCATCCAGAATTATTTGAGCTATAAGAACTTGAAAAAAATAGGAGCGGATCTATTTTAGTCTGTTTCATCAATAGTCAAGTCATCACAGCACATTCTCGAATTTCATATCCAAAAATGCTGTCCTTCCAACTTTTTTTTCTCATCGAATTTGATGTTTGGGCGCGTAGTTTCAGATATTCGATACCCAGACAAATTTGGTATCGATTTGAGAGAACACGCGTTTTCACCTACACCTCGTGTCTTCTTTTGTCTCATTTCTGTTTACTCTGATTTTTGAGATTTTCTCACATCAAGATTTTTGATTAGAATATTGTGGCGATCAAGTCAATATTTGAAAAATCGAGAGACAAAAACTTGTAAAACGCTGGTCGGTAAACATCAAGACGGTAAGAAACGGAACAATCGGTTTTTTTCCCCTTTTTCCTTGTGTTCTTGAGAATCTCTTCCCTCAAGAACCGCTAATTCATTTCAAACATCCCTTTTTTCCAACAAACAAACTAGTATTGAAATTGATGACTAGTTTCAGACAATTTTTCCTGACATGTCCACGATTTTTCCCTTCTCATTGATCTTTTTCAATGATGAAGTGTTTTGTTTGATTCACGTCAGAAGTTTGTTTTTCGAGAAGTTCGATTTTTTCAAGTGTAAAAATTATTCCTAATTTACAATTCACTCAAGTATGCTCACACATTCGTGTTGTTTTCCAGTAAAAGTTCGATCCAGTGAATACATATGCATGCAATTGCACTTTTCAATCATTTCCGGTTAGAGAAATATTTCCTTAAAATATAAAATACATCACGTTAAGATGATCTTTGTCTTTTAAAAAAAAAAAACTTTTCAAGATAAACCTCTGTTGCATAAAATCTTGTTCGAATAATGCTAAATATCACTTTCTCCTTGTAAAAACAGATAATTTGTTATAGTAACTCTAAATCATAATTGTGAGCTTCTGGTGCAATTTTGTGCACATAGAGCTGATGATTAAGCAAACAAGTTTTCCTGTCTTTTGTAGCTTATGTTCAATGCTTATGTGTAGTTGATGATTTTGATAATTATAACAAACATTCTCGTGATATTGATCTGAAGAGACTGCATGATTCAATGGTTTATGATGGTTGATCTTTTGGTTTATTCTTACCACAACTCTAAAGGGCAATAACTATCTCAAGTTACTTTGTGATCTTTCAAATATCGTCATAACTCTTTTTTTCACACTTTGTTTCAAAAAAGCTCAGTTTTTCTAAACTCTTGTGGTACAATCTCATTTCCAATTAAATTTCCGAATGCAAGTTTTTGAAAAGAAAAAGAAGAGAGGTTAGAAATCTAAACACATTCAAACTCGATATACCATCCCACAAAGTGGTTCACCAAAAATTTTACCTCAAGCTTGAAAATTTACAATGCTTCCAAAAATGAAATAATTTCCTTGTTTTTTTGTCTCAACCTCTGCTCAAATATAATAAACAAAAACGTCATTTTTGACCTCACCCTCCCCCTCATAGGTCAAAGAACCAAATGAAATTACATATCGAAACGTCAAAAATCAAAACCCATAATTTGATACACTTGACTTTTTTTGTAGAAATTCATAAATTCATGAAGTTTTGTCGAGTGACCTTCTTTTATTAAGTTGCAAATCGACCAAAACATATAAGTTGGTGTGTGTTTTATGTGAGAAAAAATACATTGAACTTTTCTACCTCTTTTCATTCTTTAATTGCTTTTTGTTTGTTTACGTGTTTTGTGATGATTCTTTCTTTGAATTGAACTTTAAACTCTCCGAAGGTTTCATTCTCATTCTTCCCTACGTTTGTTTTTCGCAGATTGATTCTTGTTTTGTTGAATGATTCCATAGAATTTCGTAAAAAAGAAGTAACAACAGAACGAGGTTTGTTCGTGATGAAAAAAAAGCAAAGCTCACACAGAAGGTCCAAACATTTTTTCACCAAACATATATATTTTATTGAAGTCGTACTTTCTAGTCAACATTTTCTTGAAATTACTGGAATTTACCCTGTAAAAATGAATTTACTTTTTTCCTTTACTGCCTCAGTTGAAAATTTAATTACTAACTCTACTACAAAATTCAATATAAATAATGAGGAACTAGAGATCAAAAACTAAGGAATGGAAAATGGTAATTAAATATGTATAAACATTAATGAATTACCCAGAAAACAATAGAGCACTTCGTATGACTTTTGGTATCTTGATTCTGAGCCGTGATCCGAGATGTTTTTCTAAAGGGCATTCCAGATTCTTAGATTTCATCTGGTTAATAGAACAATACAATAAGTTCTTGTTTTTCTGAGTTTTAAATTCCCGGAAAAAAAACACAAAGGGAATATTTTTCTATTATAAAGTACAGCAAGTTCAAATTACTTTCGTTTTAATTAATTTTCTTAACTTAAAATATTTGTTGTTCATTTTGAGCCTAATAGCTTTTTTTTTGGTAAAAACATTATTCCAATTTTTGCATTTAACTTTTAGTTTTCAGCTTAGAAAAAATAGTATATAGCTTTTCTGGAGCCCGTTTTGATACCTCTACACATCCCGGATTCCCTTATATTCATGATCTGAAAAAAAAACTCAAACACATCTTATTTCCTATTAATTTCTGAGTTTTGAAATGTGATGTCCAAAAAATAATCCACAAATGTGTCACTCCCTAGTTGTTTCAAAATTGGCCTGGTCAATTTTAATTTGATGAATGAGTCGATATTGAATTTGGCACTTTGAGCCTATTGCTTTCATGCTCGTTGTTCATTCGAACAAATAAATAGCTTCAATTTTGTTTATATCTATTCGTCAACAAAAATAAAATGAAAATATGCCATTTTCATGAGATGACGAAGCATTTTTTTGCCAATATCAAGCTAAATAGATTGTAGTTGAAATGAAAACGGAAAAATTACAAATGAAAACAACAAATTAAAAAAAAATAACGCCTCGATCTCCAAAAGCGGTGGTATTACCAAGCAGAAAAATATGAATGTTTTATTTCTGAAAAATTTTATTTATATCTTAGATGTAAAATTTTCAGAATTATGAACCTTTCACACTTTCTTTGTGTTTTGTATACATATGAAACCGACAAAGAGTATACATCATTGAAAAAATACTCGAAAAGTGTACCTGAAGTATACTTGTTCAAGTTTTGTCTGTGTGGTATGCTTTTTTAAGACCAACTTTCTTTATTTCTCACTATTGAACTGAACTTTCTGCGACATATATAATAACTTTTGTGAGTAGTTTATTTTCAAGAAGAAAAATGTATATCTCATTTTGGTTCCAATTGCAAGAATAGATTCTCTGTTTATTTCGGTGGGAAATGAACAAAAATCTGGAACGCTTTTTCAAGGTTTATCCTAGAGTTTTGTTTATTTATACAGATGTGATGTTCGGTTTGAAAAACCAATAGAATTCTAATAAACTATTCAGTGTTGAGGTTTTTTCTCTTTAACTTTTTTGTTGTTTTTTTTTAAATTGCAATGTGAGTGGAGTTTTTGTGATCACACTTTCTACAAAAATAACACTAGCTTTAATTGTTTTTTGAGACTCTTCATTTGAACTAGTAAATTATTAAATAACAAAAACAAAATTATTTACGAAAACACGATGCCAACATGACTGCTGTTGGCTAAAGCTGCCTGAAAGGTGTCTGATTATTTTACAAATAGCTAACAATGATTTTGAATATATTTTCCAGTAAACGCCATTTCTATTTCCATATATTTTTTTTGAAATTATGCTAAATTTTATTGAAAAAAACAGGAGTGTGTTTTGGACACAAAATTAGTTATTTATACAATTGGTTTTTTTGGTTGAATGAGGATGCTAAAAATGTCTCATTAAATAATTAATCTCGGTAGTGATTGCTCCATTGGTCCATTGTTTGTTTATGGTGTTCCAATCCTATGATTATCTTTCTTATTTTTGCAGTTGTTGTCACCCTTCAATTTACCTCAAAAAAAGCGAGCACAAAGAAATAATAGGCCTACTAGGTAAAGATCACAAACTATGTGGTTTCGCGAATCATTTTTTGTTCTCTTTCTTTTGCTACCCATTTTAATGACCTTTTTGCAACAAATTTTCGTAGTTTTTATGTTATTTCTTTGAATTTCATAAGTGTTTCGAACAACTTGAAAATGGTTGGTACGAAAATTTCAAAAGTCTTGTGTCGTTTTCAATATACAAACGGATTTTTCATTTTTTTTTTGTATGTTGCATTTATTGGTCAAGTCGATTCATTCAATTCAAAAGATCGAAGATCCAATAAACTTCATTGAATAAAATCATATTACTATTGATCAACAATAGTTGTAAGTACCTTTTTAAAATCACAGAAAGGAATATTATATTTGTTGTTTTTTCTTAACATTTTGTTACTAAAAATATTTTGATTATTTTTGTCAAGTGGCCTGGGACTAGGTGAACATGCTTTTCCACGTGAATAACGCAACAAATTTGTAAGAAAAAAATAAACGAAAACCTTTATCCAGGAACATTGAACTATTATGTATAGTTGACTTAAAAACAACTATATTGATGCTAATTTGATCCTAAGCTTTGATTCTTTGAATAATTATGAAAACAATGTTAATATATATTTAGAGACGAGAGAAAACAAATTTAGAAGCCAGTTTTTTCATTCTTTGCTGTAGTCTGGATTAGGAGTTGCATGTTATTTTTCATTAAAATAATATTTTCTTTTGAAATATCATGTCGTCATTTAAAAGTCGGATGTTCCGTTGGACCCTCATTGTTATTCACAAATTCTCCCATTTTCGTCACATGACTTCAATCAGTTTAAAAAAAGATTGTCGTAAGAATTCTAATAAGCAAACAAAACATCATTTCTCTTTTTTTGCTTCTCTTATTTGTTCGAAAATTAAATTGAATTGACCTTTTATTTCCTGAGAAAATTTGTGGACCCTGAGATTTGTAAGCGGATACATTGTCGGTCCAATCTTGTTTCACAACTCATATTTTTTTTGTTTATTTTCCGGTTACTCGGAATTTTCGATTCCTATGCAATTATTTTATTTCCTATGTATTATGAAAAATGATAGGTCGTATATAATTATGATGATTTTGCAAATTTAGATTTTTGGTTGAAAATTGCTTCTGATTTGTTGTTTTTCCGGATGTTCTCACTGACTAATTCATTTATTTTTCACCGATTCGTCCATAAATTCTTACGATCTTTCAATCTTTCCGATCTTTGATTACCTTATCAAAACGGCGTCAAGATTCTTTATTAATCTCAAATTATAAATATTTGTTGTTCATATTAATTGTAAATGAACCCATATGATTTCAAACATGAAAACCATTCATATTTGCTTCGAAATCGTCCTCTGCGATTTTCTATAAAATACACTTGCGATGGGTAGTAAGTAAAACGTATTTTAACTAAATATAATCATATAGAGTTAAGATTCAAGTTGAGTTGTGTTTCAATGAAAACTTAATCGTTTCAATCTAACAAAAAATAATAGTCAACAAATTTAGAAGGCTAGTGAGCACCTCTGACAAAACAAAATAACTTTGTACCAATAACACAAGAACAGGTGAACACTGCAGTTAATTCTTCATTGGTGCACTGAACGAATGTCATATTTTCTTAGCTTTTCCTTAGATCTCATGAAATATATAACTTTTACATAATCTATCACATTGATAATTATTCTAATTTTTTCCTTAGAGAGAGGTGACATTGAAGATCTATAATCGCCAGGAGAGTCGACTTAGTACTTCTTCTCATTCTCGTCTGAAGTGTGGTACCTCTGGTTGTTTTTTTTTCGACAGGTCATGTTCTAATTCCGGGTTCAACACTCTCGCACTTCCGTATTGTGAAATGAGATAAACATTTCAAATGTAATGTGTTTCAAATAAATGTGTTTCACATTCTCTGCTATTTCACGAAAAAAATATACACAAGCATTTTTAAATCTGAAAAACACCATAATTAAATTGGAAAAGGCCTTGTTTCTATACATTCTATACAAAAATATTCAAATATCTATTCGAATTATGTTGTTTTTTTTTAAGATGCTGGGGCTATGGGCTAAATATAAATATATAGAAAATCTAGTAAACTTTTTTGTTGTTGCAAAAAGTACTAAATAGGACAATTGGGTTGCAGCAGCAGAACCTTCAATAGTTGGATTTAGAATTTTAATTATCTTTTTTATTTGTTTCACACGTCGAGCTCTTTTTTCTCAAATAAAACTTTTTTTCTCATCAATTAATGGGTTTACGAAATTTTTTTCTCTCTCGTTATGAATCAATTTTATGTTTTATGTTTCGTATGTACTCAAAACCACTTGAATTCTTAACTTTCGTGATCTTTAACGTCCTTTTTTGTTTTCATCATACATAGTTCTTTTGAAGTATTTAGGAGAATGATGTTATTGAGATCAAGTTTTTTCGCAATTTATTTCGTTGAACAAGATTTATGAAATATATTTTTTTGTTTTTCTCTTCATTTCAATTGCTATTTCTAGTACGAGACAGAGATTCAAATTAAGATTTCCCCAGGTAAATCTAATTTAAATAACAGTTCTGTAACAAGTACTTAAGTATAACTGCGGAGTTTTTCTATAAATAATTTTAATCAAAAAGAGGAAGAGTTATAGAATACTGTCTAAAACCAGTAAACACGGCTTGAGTTCTATAAAAACCGAGTTTCAGTTCCATTTCAGCATAACTATAGATTTTGCTGAGCTTTTTTTCATCGGACAGTCAGAATATCTGAGTCATAATTAAAAATTAGTAACCAAATACACATGGTTATATGTTTTTTCTTATTTACAAATGAGTTGCGCCCTCACAATGAATATTTTATTTTCTCATAAGTCAACTTCTGAGTATTTCCTACAGAATTACCATATTACCCATCTAATACGTATGACGTGGTAAATCTAATATCTCATGTTTTGTTTTGTAAATAGTGTGTTTGTTGGGAACAGAGTACACGGAGGGCGTATGTCTGTTTATGACAAATCTTTGCGCTTCTATGTTTGCACAGCTAAAGGTAACCTAAATCACCTGGAAATTATGAGATCAGGTGGAAAACTTGAGTGAGTAATTTTTGAAGAGTTCATATGATTCAGCAGATGTGACCGATAACGTTAACACGTAGAATAAACTGTGATCTCAGAGAAGAGTCGAAAAACTATAGACTAATTGAAATGGATTTATTTACCTTATATTGAAGCCATTACATGATGTTTGTAAAAACAGAGTTTATCAATAGTGAAATCGGAAGTATAGAAATCATTTTCAAAGCTTTCCGCAAATTAACGTCCTGACCTTTACAAAAATTATGAATTTAGTTCACAACAATACTATTAGTGGATAACTTTTTTTGTGTTCCATTATTCACAGCTAAATTTCTGCTAGTAAATCTCAGCAGACAGGTTCAAGATTAATGGGACTACTGGACCTTGTCGATTATTCAAATGCATAGAAAATAGGTTGTTTAGAAGAGTAGAGAATACTTGTTCTGTTTGTTGTGTTTCTAGTGTTACTGCATGTCTTCGCTGATTCAGTAAAGAAGAACGAATCTTTGTTTCCAAAAAAGTAGTTCCGATTCTTTATATTCTATACACGTATACTACCCTGTACTGTTCACGTTTATTTAGCCATCAACTTCCGTTGTTGGTTGAAGTGTCATAAAAGTTACGATACACTTTTCACTTTGTTCTCTTTAGAGCATAGATTTTAATATAATCATCTTGTTTTGTTATTTATAAATGGTTTGTAAAGGAGCTGAAAGCGAATAAGTGCAAGTAATGTTATTTATATATCCTCAATTCATTCTAGCAATCCTTATTTTTTGTTCATTCCCTAAAATAAAACGAAACTGGGCCAGATTTTGAGGAGCTCACAATTATGTTCAAAGTACACCTAAAATAGTCCTAATTGCATTTTTTGAATTTTAAGCTTCATTACACATTAGAGCAGTTAGAGAATTCGGTTCTTTCATACACATATAACTAGTTTTCTGAATTGAGAACCTTTTTAGCTTTCAGAAGTTGAATTGACCTCCAAATACTTGTTGAGCAATTACTTCCATGTCAACCTTTTTTCTTCTCCGAACTAGTATGTTTTTATGGTGAAAAACTTCAAAAATTCGGAATTCAAAGATCGTGAGGAGTTCAAACATTTCCAATTGAGTTTGTGCACCAAACCTCGCGCTTTTTCACTAATTATCTATACACACCCGCAGTTGATCTATGATTGTTTTATTGAATACTCAAAGGTGGATAATATCTATACTTTTAGGTTGAAACATTTTTTGTTTCTTCAAGCATGAATATTTTTTCTCTTTAATTTGACTTCAAAAAAAACTAATCTTTATACTGTTGGGTTTCCTCAAATTAGAAGAAAAATAGAGTTTTGTTGACATTGGGACCTCATAAAAGTTTCAGGCGTCTTGAAAGGACATGTCTAGGACAAATTTTTTCATCCAACTAACATATTCAGAATGAGGAAGACAAAAGAGAAAACAAAATTAGATGAGGAAGACAAAAACAATTCTTAATGTTCTTTGAAACACGATCGAAAATTGTTTATGTGTTCTGCATATTTTGAAACTGATTTTAACAGCAAAAATATCGGATTAAGATTTTGGTTTGTACATTCATATCTATCCGCGAAAAGAGTTCCAATATCTAATTTCCTCCTTCTCATCTTCATGTTTAGTAGATTTGAACGGTTTCAGAATTAGAATTAGACAAAAAAATACTGAGACAAAACAAAAATTCATTTGTTTTCATGAAAGAAAAGAAGAAGATGGAACATTCATTTTTTACCAATTAGTCATTTTCGCTCTCTTTCACCTTTTTATAGGTTATGTGTTTCTTCCTATTTAATTATTCATTTTTTCTTGTTTCTACGAGCATTGAAAATGCATCTCATATTCCATGAGATATATCTATTGTTTCGAGATTTTTTCTACATTTTCAATGACTTTTTTCGTTACATTCAAAGTTTCGAAAAATCGTTGTTTTTCTTTCAAATTATATAATAGTGCGCGAGAATAATGCTTTTCTCAAGATCTTGTTCAAAAATTCAGCCATTTCGCAACTAAATTGCATTTGAAACTATTCATTATCTTTTCATTACCGCGCAATCAAGAAGTACTTATCTTCAAAATCAAACGCCCACATTCATATAATATTCAAGATCATTTATAAATTTCTTATGACATGATGTTAACATCAACAACGTTTTAGTCTATTTTCCAAACTATTCACCTGTTCGTATATATTCTGTTCAAAATACCATAGACTTTAAATATTCTATTTTGTTTTTCAGAACGAATGACTGACGATCCAACGAATCCATTTTTACACTACTTCTTATGTGTATCATATCTATTCGTGTTTCTTGCCACAATAATAGGTGAGTTTCAAAACATCACATATTCCTCATTTTTGTGATACTTCTACTTTCCAGGAAATCTCATTATTCTGCTGGTCTTTGTTTCGCAGAAAAAAATTCGCAGTGTTCCCAACTTCTTCCTCGCAAACCTGACGGTTAGTTTGTTCAAAAACCATGAAGACTAGACATGGATAATAATATAGGGAAGTTGTATCGCAAATGAAAATGGTTGTGGATGTTTGGAGCCAACAGTGTTTGATTTATAAAAAATGAGAGAGAGAGAAAGCTAATTGATACTTTTTACATCATAATTTATTCTAAGAAATGTGGAAGAATTTGGAAGCAAAAAAAAAATTGATAAAATTGGAATTTATTTTAAAAAGTATCCGTTGTGCATAAAGGTATAAGTTTCAAATCCTACTTTAAAAAGTGAAAGTTCAAAAAATTTATCCACCAAATTTTGAAGTTTGATGTTCCTTATTTTTTTTATAAAAGAATTTTGCAAATACTGATCACTGAATAATTTTCACAAGCTTAAGATTTATAAGAGTGATACATGTTCTATTGAAAAACGTGATTGAGTTCCTTACAAAATATGAAATACAAGAATTTTTCGATTTCTCTCATTTTCAAGTGAATTGTACCCTAACCATTTTGAAAACCATTTCAGAGTTTGATTTATAATTATTTTTCCTACTTTACACAAGTCAGAAAACAAAAGTTGTGAAATATTTCAGTTCAAAGTTGTTATATACCTTTTTCTGAGACTAAGGCAGTATTTCTTTGATGAACTGGTCTTCTCAATATTCAAAATCCAACAATTTGCATTGCATTGATTTTTTAATGAAACATGCATAAGAAGGAACTTCCTTGTTGACATTCTCCGAATTCAAAAACAACAGGATTCCAAATATTGAGAAAAAAAAACAATTATTCAAAACAACACCAAAATTATTGATGTTGTTTTTGCATCTAATATATATCAAAAATTCCAAATGGGCCACAAAAACAACAAAAAAAATTCATCCAAGCATTTTTTCCTACAGGTTGCTGACTTGTTTGTCGGAATCTTCTGTGTCCTTCAAAATGGTGTGCACTACATGATAAAAGGAAAATTCGGTTGGCCATTTGGAAGAGTTTTGTGCTACTCGTATATCTACGTTCTTCACTTCATTCCAAATGTCTCGGCTGGTATCCTTGTTTTAGTTTCTATTGAAAGACTCATCGCTGTTCTCCGTCCTCTTCGTGTTCGTCGTGCCTTTTCTCACAAAGTACTTGTCACTTCGTCAGCATTTGTATGGATAAGTACGTCTACAATAATTCTTCATTTTTAAAACACAAAAAAACTAATTTTCCAGCCAGTGCAATCATGAACACACCATACATTTTGACAAGTCAGTTTGTTGAAATTCCAGACAACGATACAACCATTGTGGTAAGAAAATTGTGATATCCCAACAGAAAAAAAACATAAAATTTTGTTCAGGGTTGTACACGAAAACATGTGACAATTGGAGGGTTCAGCGTACTGAAAGTCACAGCAACAGTCAACTTTGTAGTCTGGTATGCAATTCCAGCTGTCATACTATTATGCATTTATGCAACTATTGGTTTAGTTGTTAGTAAGGCTGCAACTATCACAAAACAATCAGCTAATAAGCTATTGCCAAGATCAAGTAAGAGTATGAGAAAAAATGAAGAAGTATGACTAAACTGCAATTATTTCAGGCTGGCGATCAGAAGCTTCAACAGGAGGAGTGTCGGTTGAAAAACGAAGAAAGGTAAGATTATTATGTTGATATTTAATATAACTAATGATTAATTATTTTAATGACAGACTGTAGTTATCTCTTGAAAATAACTTACAAAGATCAAATGAACTTCTTGGCCGAGAAAAAAATTTAGGCCTAACAATCCCTCTATTTTCATGTTTGATTTTCAAACCAAGTCTTTTATCAAACAACACGTGATGAAATATGCGTGGTTACGAGTTTTTTGTTGTTTTTTTCTAGTTGAAACGACATAACATAAGATTTCTGTTTTGTCTACAAAAGTTTGACAAACGTCATATTTGTGATTTAACAAAACAAACATCAGAACAGAAGCATAATTGGAATAACTACAGGTTGGACGTCTAGCTGTTGGAATTGTTGTCGCCTTTGCTTTTCTGTCACTCCCAAGACATCTTTATCTTATGTGGATTGTTTGGAGAGATAATAATGGTTGGTTTCATTATCTTCAAGGCTGGGTTAAAAACATAATATAACACTAAATAAGGAACTTACAAGACAATCGTTGTCTCCTAGAAGACATCTCATTTTTTCAGTTCAGAATTTTTCACTAAAATCTATCTTGAAATATAACAAAGTTAATTTTTTTCCTAGAAACATTATATTTTTTTCAAAAATAGAACAAGCTCCATGAACGTACTAATGACATATGTATATTCAATTCGATGAAAATTATATGACCACGTTGTTTTGAAAATGGTATACCTAGAATTCATAATGATGTTTTGAGAAGATTCATAGATCATTTGAAAAGTTGCTAGCATTAGTTAAAACTTTGTTCTTTGGTTATAGGAAAGGATTAAGCTTATTTCTGAATCAAAAATCAGTTGAGGAAGTGGAAAATAAAAAATCGATTGAGTCCAAGTTTTAAATTGAATTCTAGACATTCTCAGAGACTTTTTGTATGAATTATTATCTGGGAAAAAAAGTGAAGACAAAAATGAAAACGAAAGTCCCAATATTACGTTTTACACAAAATAACACAATACGTTTTTCAAACCTGAAAATTTTCACCTGATAAACCAGATTTAAACAATATTGAAATCAAATTTTCCTGAAAGGTGCATGAATTGGAATCGAAATAATATATTTTTCAGTTCCGCGATCTATGACCTTCTTCACCAAACTACTTCACCCGATGACATTCTTATTACTATTCTTCAATTCGGCAATCAATCCCTTCTTATATGCATTTTTATCAACTCGTTTCCGACAAAGTATAAAAGAAACATTCCAAATTGGAAAGGTTTGACACTTTATTAATATAATAAATAGAATGTGTTTTATAGGTTCGTGAAAGCAACATTGAATTGTCTTCAAGGTTGAGAAGGAAAACTGCACAATCTGAAGCCGATACAACCTATGAATATCAGGCATGAATAAGTATCGACTTTTTGTCTCATTTTTTGTCTTATTTATAAAACATGTGATCTGATCTCATTCTGTATTATATTTGGATAAACATAAAATGAAAATAAAATTTTCAATTTGATTGTTTTGTCTTGTGGTTAATGTACCATAGGAGGACACTGATAATTTTGTCTGGCATATAATTCCAATTTTGATTATATGTTTTCTTAGAATCTCGATAAATATACATGTCCTAGCAAAGAAAATTGTTCCTATATAAGGATGAATAATCTTCTTCTTCTTTCAGCAAAAAACTGATGAAGACATTTCTTTTATTTCCAGAAAAATGCGTCAGCCATGGTTTGTAGCTTGATGCTACAATGTTTATATTCATATTTAAGTTGTTTTGTCTGAGATACGCCTCAGTCAAGAAGACTATCAATTCTATGTAGATATTGTCATGTTTCCGTTTTTCTCTAATTTTTGAGCGTTGACATTTTGAAAAAAGAAAAAACAGAGATTAGTTTGGTTTCCTTTTGGAACTAATTCTATGTTGTTGCGAATTTAAACTATAACTTATTCGATGATTAATGTCACATTGATATTTACTGACATTTTTTTTTCTTTATAAGAACTAGACAAAAATGTCATTTGCATCTGTGTTTTTGAAAGAAAAAGTTTTCCCAACTAGTTCATTGTTGCCAAAAAAACCTATCCTCAGCTCCCCGCAGTTAATCATATCTCTTCCAGCTAATGCTCTTTTTGTTCATTGAAAATTGTTTCTATCCAAAAAACCGGAAGAAGATTAATTCGATAAAAAAAACTAAATCCTTGATACGTCACAATTTCTATTATCTTCCCATTTTTTTATACTTGCACATGTTGTATCATCAAAACGTGTTAATATATGGCTTTTTTTAGGTTGATCCAATGCTGAATGTATACAAATGATACTAATTTGAAAAAATAACAAACATGAGTTGTGTTTCACGCTTCATAGCTCAGAATATACATGATCAAAGAATATGTATACTTTTACTGATGAGATTTAATTATTGACTTGTTTTTAAACTTATAATCTGTTCATTTTGCAAAATGATGTATCATTTATTTTTGGCTGTCTGCTGAGAATTGAATAATCATGCGTAGGAATCATAACGTCAAATCCAAACCAAATGTTATCATAAATTCGAAATATTCGAATACGAATCACTTTGCATATTTTTCGAAAATTATTTCATATTTTTTTGGTTGAGATATTTCTTATTTTGAAGACAATTATTTTTTCGCATTGAAGTTTTGTAAGTTCTATGTCATATCAGAGGTTCAATAAGTTGTACTATATTTTGAAGAAGTCATTCATGAATAAGTGATATACGTGGAGCTACTATAAGAACGGTGAAAGCAAAAAACAAGTTTTCGTAGTAATACAACCATCTTGGGATTTTCAACTAACAAGTCTGTTTAGTTTTTGGGAAAGCACCACTATTTTCAAATCACCCCATTTTCAGTTATAATTCAAAACTTACTCTTGGCCATTTTTCTGAACTATAGTTTTTTCCAAGTCATTTGACCATCTCACAACTGGACGCCCGACAGGTGTTTTTCCCAGAATTAGTTTTTTTTCTGAATTTCTTGGCGTTCAGAAGTTCTAAGATACTTCAAAGTTATATTCAGTGCTTTCAATTTAGGTTTAAATTGTAATGTTTGTGCAAAAGATGATATTCAACGTCAATTGTAGGAATCAGTTCAAATTTAGAAAAAATCATGCAAATTACGTAATATCGTATTTCAGCCCCAAAATTCACGTGTTTCAGATTGTTAATATATAAGTATTTTTATAACGTTCAAAATGTGCAGATTTTTTTTGCTCTTTCGATTTTGTTTTGTATTAGATACAATGTGATATGCATCTTGACGCATAGCACGATCAACACCAAAAAGAACTGTATTTGATTTTCTTCGCCAATGTAGAATCATCCAGATAAAAAAAAGTTGTCCTTCTCCGGTCAGTATCTGATAACGTAGTTTTTTACAATAGCATATATCCATGTCTAGTCTCTACTGAAATTTTTCGTTTTCCCAATTCAAAAATCATTTTTTTTCTCTTCTCAAAATAACAACATAAAACGATTACATTGACACCTACGATCTCGAGAGTATGGCTTCGAAAAACACCCACTTTGAGGATTGCATTGTTTCTAGGAAATGAGAGTATATAGATCATGTATTTAAACTACGAATAGAGACATTTTTGCACATAATCTGACTCATAGCGGATAAGCATTTTAATCACTATAACCCTATTAGCATCGCAACAAATTTCCTTGTAATAATAATGCTTATATAATCCTTCCAGTGAGCGAATATTTTTCCAGTAGAATTATTTTATAAGTAATACTTTCTGTCACAAATCTTGATATTTTTTATTTTGAAATCGCTCCTTTTTATTGAGATATTTTTATTCAATTTTTTAGATACGGTATGCGCCTCTCAATTGTTATAGCCTTCGTTCTCTTCACAATTGTGTGTGCAAACTCGGTATGTTCCCAAATCTTCATCTCCAAACCATATTTTCTAATAATTTTTTACAGAAAAAGCCACTGATGGGAGCTGATGAGTTCCGACTTCAACGAACTGAATGTAAAACTGATAGGCACGGTAGAAAATCAGTCGCATGTCCAAGAACATTCGAAACTGTCTGTGTCAAGTATGTCGATTTGTGTAATGGTGTTAAGGATTGTCCAGACGGATCCGACGAGGATGAGGTTTATTGTGTTCTTCACAGAGCTGTGAGTTTTGAAAATAATACGTGAATTCTCATAACCCATTATACTTTTCAGCGTGCCATTGAGATTATGGATCTGGCTAGCCAAGTTAACACACTAAAAGGAAAATGACAAGGATTCTTCTCCTATTATTGTTTATGTTTGGTTTTTGCATTCATTCATTTTTTTAATCTATTTGGGAAATTATCAATTTTTTATTGCTGAATCGTCAAAATAAATTATTGAGATTATGAATCTTTCACCTAGTTCTATAACCATTTCATTGTCAATAAAAACATAATTTATGATTGTTTAATTGTTTTTTCGAACTTCATTGCAGGGCAGGCCTTCCTGGTTTAAGAAAAGCTTTCAAATTAGTTAACTCCAGAAAAAAGTTTTACCGAAAAAATTTAGGAGAGTGATAGTTATTTTTTTGTGATTGTTAAGTGCCTTATTCTTCACATGAATCTCACGGATGTCATTTAAAATATTCCAATTTTTCAAACAGGTTTTCAGAATACCTGACAAAAATAACATTGCTTTAAGAAACTTCCAGGATTTTTTGTTAAAAACAATTTTTTTTAGTATATCTCCGTTCATACTTGTCCAAAAAATCTCTATATTGAGTTGTTTCAAAGATAATTTTTCGCCAATTTACTTGGTCACTAATCAAAGTGAAAAAGTGCATGTGGACAAAATTTCACTTGTTGATAACAGAACGTTCATTTGTTTTTCTTCGCATGATTTTGAGTGTGCTCATGATATTCTCAATTAAAAAATGTAAAATAGAATAAAACCTGATGAATTCAGTTTTCAAAACTTTCGAAATAAGTTGTTTGACGATATGCATCTGTTCAAATATGAGTCATTATTTTTTTACGAGGCACACAGTGTTTGCTTAATATTTTTAACCTTTTTTCTTATCTTTTCAAAAAAAGACAAGTCAGGCTTTCATTCATTTTCACTTTTTTATTGATTCATTTTGATCAAGTTAGTTTTTTTCCAGAAAAAAATGTTTCGTCGTCAATGTAGATCGTTCTCCTCATCTTCTTCAAGCTCATCATCATCTGATAGTTGTCGTGAACTATCTCCACCACGCTATTTCGGTCAACCTTCTGGATATATTGGACCAGGAGCTGGCGTTGTTCAACCTGCTCCACAACCATTCAATGGAGCAGGACTTGCTCCACCATTGCCTGTAACTGGACAACCAATTGGAACAGGAGTGATGCCTCAACCAGTTGGAGCATATGTTAATCAACCACCACCAGTTGGAACTGGTGTTGCGCCAACTCCTGGTATTCAAATCAATCAGCCACAATTTATTGGAAATGGCATTGGAGTTTCACCACAGAATCCTTATTTCCGCCAACAAATTGGGCAAGGAGTACAGCCAAATGGTCAGCAATTCGGTCAACAATTTGGCCTACAACCTGGTCCGGCTCCGTATATCTCTAACCCATCTACCAATTATCTACAAGCAAATCAATTAGGACAAGCTGGAGCGTCGTCTACATTTGCTAGATCACCACCAACTTATGGAGGTGGTCAATATGGTGGTGGACAATATGGAACCAGCTTTCCAAGAGGGTATTACTAAATTTATTGTTGTTTGATATAAATACGTGATGTTCATAAAGTTTCAGTTTTGAAGAGCAGATGTTCACTTTATTCGCCTATCAAAAATACTTTTCAGAAGTTCAATTGTGAATCTGAAAAATAGAATTCCATTTGATACAGTAAGCAATTGATAATTTCAAAACCGCGTGATGTACGAACATTTTTGACAAAATTAGTTAATCCGAAGAGAATGGAATTGAATTTTCATAAGGTTTCTCTAATTGTGGATTATCAATTAACAAAATTAATAATCAAAAAACAAAAATATCATTCTTGGGGTTTCGATGAGAAAAAAGTTCAAAGACTTTAACCAAAGTTTCAAATAAAACTAAACTCTCATAAATTAAAACACGATGAAACGAAGCTTCTCTCCTTTTACCAAAATTATCCTATGGTATGACACAAGTTTGTTGCTTGTGTCTGTATTTTTTGCTACCAAGATTTTCTGATGGTCAGCAAATTATGAAGGGGTCAAAAATCATTACCTCATAAAATCTATTTTCTCAATTTTTATCAACGACAACTAGTTCGACAGTTTTTTCAGGATAGATAAGCTCTAATCAGAAAACACTCACCCACTTTCACTTATAATACTTTCATACTTTTGCACAAGAGGATAACATTTTAACAGGATTTTAGCATTTTAGTAATAATATCACGAAACAATGAGTCACTGAAAATTCAAAATTTAGATAGTATTATGTGCGCTATGGATTCCGGATAAAAAATGCTGGGTTTTAGTTTCTGAATCAGTCAAATTCGCTTAACTGTGGTGGATAGAAAACAAAAACTATATCCTGTTCTTGCTTTCAGACAATTTGAAGAATTATTTTTTAAAAAACAATTAGACAGAAGGTTAGGAGAACCTCAAAAAACACATAGTTTAGTTTGCTGCTACACATATTTTTATAAACAAATTTTACGGGCTCGTGATTTGTAAATTTATTCAATTATAGCCGATTTATTAGAAATTGGAGTCGAGTGCTCCGAAATAAACAAAACGCTGAAATTTGATAATGTCTCATAAACAGCCAATCATACGTTGATTTTGTGTATGCTTCTGGTTTCTGTTTAACTAGAACTTCAATAATTAGCCAAACTTCAGGTGTACCTACGATTATAAAATTATACAGTGCAATTTGAAAACTAAAAGTCATAAAGTGTATTCGTTTTATTCAGTTTTGAGAAGCGAATTTATTTTTTTCAACCCAATAAAGTTTGTGTTGTTTGTTATTTCCTATTAAGAAACGCATAACGATCTATACTAAGCAACACATTGACTAAAATTTTCTCAAATTTCCCATAAAGAATCTTTTCAAAGCTATACTATTGTGGCTCGCTCTCAAACCCTCTCAAAATTTAAACATATATATTTTACACGCGTGGGTAGTCAAATCAAACCATCACATATATATTGCAAAATGTCGAACAAAGCCTATGGTTGTCAGATTTCAAATTGGATTTACGTTTTTGATGCAAATTTGACATACAAATTTTGGTTTTAAGGTTTTTTTTTCAAATTTATTTCTCTTTCATTTCCGCGTTTTTTGTTCCGATGTTGATTGATGAGTCTTTGTTAGAAAAATTAAAAATTTGCACATAGACAACCGCATAAATTAAAAAATATATTTAATAAAAAATAACGTGTTTGACATAAGATTTGATCTCTGATAAAAAATGATTTCAAGTTCAGAAACAAATTGAGATTGTTTCTAAAACTTGAACATAAAACTCTGATAAGTTCATTTCTAAGGAATTGGTGCTAAAAACGTGATGTTTATATATATGAAAAATAATTTCTGGGTAGACCCCAGACAAATATCAAGACCCCAAATCCGATTAAGGGGCAAAAAAACATAAAAATCGGGCCGAAATACCATTTTTTCCTTGATTTCAGATAGTACTCATTTCCTCGGACCAACCTTCTTTACTAGATACTTTGATTTAATGCCTTTGGTCTCTTAGAAACGTCGAAAACTACTTGTATGTTTACGACATGAAGTTTGATTAATTCTATATATTTTTTGAGAACAAAAAACTAAAAAAAAAGAGCCTCTTTTTTCTTATTTCGTTCTCCTATGGACTCCTATACTGCAATAGAACTCTTATTTTCATAATATAGTTCACTTTTTTTCACCGAAAACGTCCTTTAACTTGTATACTTTATCCTTAATTATTATTTCCGTTTTTTTTTCTTGTTTTTACCCAAAAGTAGTATATGTGATTGCCAATGAACAATAAAAATAGAACAACACCAGTTATTTTTTCATGTTGTATACAGCACATGAAAATAATAATTATAGGGTGCATATAACGTTTTCAATATATCATATCCTGCGCACTACTACTACTACGACTACTCCCACCAAAAAACAATAAACTGGTGAAGTATAATTGAATGGTGCCAAACGTCTTTCTCTCGCGAAGATGTGATAATTCGTTATAACCACGGCAACGGTTGAAATATGGGGGATGTTGAACCCAAATATGCAAACGGAGCAGTGCCTAGCTCCGCCTCTTGTTTTTGCCCTTTTATTTATTCCATATGTTCTTGCTCGTATGAGATGGTCGGCTACTGAGCCGAGACCAAATCGTCTGTTGTATCGTGTTTGGCTTCATACTATCTAAAATTTTCTGAAGTTTATGTTGGTCTAGAAAGGTGTCTCTGTGGTTAGTTTACCATGGCATACAACATGGGACAATATTCTTGATTTCTAGGCTTCACATCTTACACAGAGCAACCATTCGTTCGGAAATTGTTGATGGTTTAAAGCTTCTGAAGCAATTTTGTGGTATGTTTGAATAGCAAAAAGAATGAAATGAAATAAAATTTTAGAAAATTCCATCGCGTCACAACAAACAAAACAACAAACTCAGATTCAACAGACCTTATATGCAGCAAGGTTAGTTCATTTATAAATTCTAAAATTCCCTCCAAAAACTTGTGTAGGACGTGAACTACTTCAAATGAATCACAATATTTTCTTGTTCAACAGTGAAAATTTGTTTGAAATCAACAAAATTCACCATGATTATAGTGTACTTCCTACATTTTCAACCAATATTTTTCTATCTACCCGAATAATACTGCTAGGCTTGAGGAGCTTATTCAAATGATTCTCAATTTAATAGAAACCATCTACATCCATATACCAGAAATGTGTTTTCGGAAAAGCACTTTCATCCTTTTAAAGACCATATCGTTCTTAATTCGGTCCATTACAAAACCCATTTTTGACGCATTAAAATAAATAATGAGAAAATGGTCCAAAAACGAAGAGCTTCATTAGATTTGCGTCGTCGAATGGAAGTGGTAAAGGGTAAAATATAAGGATGCACTACAAAACATGAATTTTCAGAACAACCCTCATCGTTTGAACAATACATTTTTATCAAGTTGGAACCAAGAAACAATTGAACTGGCAAGAACGGTTTCTGAAAAAAATCAATTTGATGGTTTAGTGTAATGTTTAAACTGATATTTCTTTCTTTTTTATTGTAAGAGTCTTGAAGTATGAGAAACAGCATAACACATGAATAACCTACTAGAAGAAGATGAAAAACTAAAACACACACTGAACTTTTTGAAAATGAGACGAGTCACGAAAAATAACAGTTTGATAATTCTACAATCAGTTTTTTTTTTAAATCCAATTAAATTTGGCTGAAACAGTTGGTAGTATTTTTAAGATTTTGGAGTTGATGTTTTGATGGAAATTTTTTGAATTTTAAAAATCAGTTGTCTCAAAAATGTAACCAGTTATTTATATGTCATTCAACTTCTAAAAGCTAGGAATTGATTTGCAATTTCGTAGAAGTCTAATAGTTTTTTGTTAATAAGTTCAAATTAAAAAAATGTATATATACCTGAAAATCGAAACCCCAGGTTCAAAATAAGTCTTTCATCTAGGTAGTAAATATATATTCTAAATTAAAATTCTAGTCTCATTAACCTTCAAATCTTTCATTAGAAGTTTTTGCTCAAAATAATTAGAGTTTTGTAATGAAAAAAATCAGTCTAAAAAAAAAAGAAAAAGCCCTGGTAAGAGAATAAACTTTTTTTTTCATTTTTTGTCGTTCGGTAGAATGTCATGTTCCAAAAATCCGAAGTTTCAGAACTTGCGAAGACAACAACAAATTCAGTAGAGTTCTGACTTTTGGAACTTTTGAAACATACATTACTACCAACCTGACAAATATTTTGAAAAAAATAACAACAACCAAGTTAATTCTCGCACCAGGCAATTTTTCTTTGTAAAAAAGTATTTAGACAAAAATTTATATATTATGTAAGTGAATTCTTAGTCACCATTTAGTAGTCCGTTCTAGATAGTTCAAAATATTTATTATATATAGATATATACCATGTCTTTCATTATAGTATAGAAGATTTTAGGTACAAATTTATTCCAACGTGTCATACACCATAACAAAGAAAACCAAAAAAAAAAGAAATTAACAACATGGAATAACGGAGATACGATGTAATTTTTATTGCTGTTCTAAAAAAAAATCGGCTAGTTCGCTTTAAGAATTTATCGCAAAGAAACCGTCATCATCATGAAAAAACAATGTTTCATTAAAAACAATTTTAGTAAACTATTGAAAAAAAATTGAATAAATCCAAAAAAAGCAAAAATTAATTGTTAAAAAAACTGTTGCAATGAGATAAAAATAACTGGAAAAAACCGGAAATATTCATCAACTAGGTTTTTTATTGACAAAAAATTCACAAAAAATCAACACAAAAACTATCATCCTAAAAAAAAACACCTTATTCTTCTAAGAATACTTCCAACTGTTCTGTCAGCTTTATCTAAAAGAAAACTTGATCGCCACTATCTTATTGTTATTTTTCGTGATTATTCTAAACACTGTGTATGTACGTGTTTAGACTCAAAGAACCTCTATCGCGTGATTTGATCCATTTTCGAGTGTGTATTGCGAATTTTTCATACTTTAAGATTCACATATCTAACCCTTTCTTTTCCAAGAATCACCATATCGACAATTGAGTAAAATGTTCGAGTACTATAAGTTTTATTGTACTTTTTCTCATTTGTGAATTTTCCCGTTGAATAAAAAAATGTTTTGTTTTTTGTGTATTCTCATTCCAAAAACGAAAAACGTTAAAAGAAAAAAATGAGTAAAAATTCAAGATGTGAGATGGACAAGAGATGGACACGATAAAATAAAGTTCGAAGAGAATATTAACCTGAGAGGACACTTATACGAAAAAAAACTCCGCTGCTTGTTGATAGCACGTTTTGTATGTTTCAAACATAGATTTACAAAATTTTGATTGAAGTTTTAAATGCTTGATGAGAATTCTTTGGGAGGGTTCACAGAATTTCAACCGTTTTTTCATTAGTATTAACAAGAACATATTGTCCATTTCAAATTTCTATTCCCTTCGCAAAAGGAGGTTTTTTGATCTACCAGACGAAATAGTGTCAAAAACCAAGAGAATCAGACACTTGTAGATCAAAATATCTCGAAGCGAAGGGAATAGAAGAACGAAATTGACAACAGCAGGCAGAAAATAGAAAAGTTGAATTTTTCTGAATTCGAAATTGTTAACAGATTTTAACAGAGTAACAATTTATTAATAATGTACAGACATATAATATCAACATATAATTTATTCATTTTTCGATGATCGAAAAAATTTCAATTGACAATTTTCTTGTATACCTTCACTACACAACAGTTCTCCCATCTCAAACAGCATGATTCTGGTAGAACAGTGGAAAAACTCAATTTTCTTGTCTTCTCTTCTTGCTCTTCCTCTTCTTTTTGCTCATTTTTTTCCTCTTCTTCTTCGACGCTTTTGGACAATTCATATTTCTTGAGTTCTTCAATTTCTTTCAGTGTAGCTAGGTCTTTGCTTGAAATACCAGTTTGCAATTTCATTTCTGGAAAATGGAATATGAGACATGGAAAAACGAAATATCATAAAAGAGAAGTGAGAGTGTTTTGATAAATCGATGAATATCAAAAGTATGCAAAGATAAGCAGCAGCATGAACATATTTATAAGGAGAAGCATAAACAGGTTTTTGATTTGATATGTATTCGTAACATATTGGGTACATTCTTTTTTTCATGATAGATCACAATGATTCATACTTTTAGCCTTTTTGTCTCATTGGTGTTCACTACTTGTGTAATAACTCTCACTATAAAGGTAATTTGTTACATACATAGGTTATCGGTTACAGATTGATGAAGGTTGAAGTTGAATAGGCTGAAGATCAATGACATCATATGTAAAACAGGATCATACATTTCTATCAATCGGCTGGATTTGGAAAAAGAAAGAAAACGACTTTTGATATATCAACCCTATAACCATGATTTATGGTGACAGTAAGCAATGATAAAAACAATACATGCGTTTTCAAAAGGAACACCCCTTTTCTAGCAAACTTACACATTCCATCAGAACCAGGAACTCATTCCAGTTCATGGTAATGAGGAAACCAAAGCATATTCGAATAGGTTCATAAATTTTTTTGTGTTTTTAATCCAACATTTTATTGAGATGAATGGTTCATCACTTATTAGTACAAAAGTTTGGTAGCGAGCTGAGGACCTGAATTTTTTTGTTTTTCACACAATTTTTTCATCAATTTTCAGTTTATCCAACTAAAATCGTCATAAATCTTTAACATCTGAAAACTTTCTCTGTAAAAGTTTTCTGTAAAAAGAGTTTTCCTGGATTTTTAGAAAAAGAAAGTAGACGTACACGGTTGTAACAACAGAAAACTACAAAAGAAGCAAAAAAGAACAAAATATGAAGCGTTTCATTCACATTTTATTGTGTAGTTTCATCGAATCAGTCGATGCTGCTGGTGCAGGACGGGCTCTCCAGCATGGGGGATACAATATTAACAGTCATTTATCACGTAACAAACACTTTAAACATCAAAAGACCAATTAAAGACAAATCGAGGACATCTGTTTCCATATTTACGTTAGAATGTTTTTTTCAATTTTACAGATTCACAGCTTTCAATCATTGAAAGAAATCAAATGTCTTTTATACCAGACTGACTGGTTTGTGCCGTATATGACAAATAATAAAGGAGACGAGTCACGATTTGAAATAGTTTTCACAAGTGTGAATGAATTGTTGACGGACTGGCTATGTTTAATTATTATATTAATAAGAAAATCTCGATTGTTGCATGATCATCTAACATAAGAACTCTGAACTATAAAGGGATAAAAATGATGTGATATCTGACAGAGAAGTTGATTTTCATGAAATTATATATATTCTGTGTAGTATAAACAACTAGCTATTGATATTAGAATTTCATCAATGAAGTTTTAATAGAATTCTAATACTTGTAATTCATTTTTGACAATTTAAACAATCACATACCATATGAGAATAGTCATCGGCTAGAAATTTTTTCAGGCTGTACAAAGAGATTTATATGAACAAGTTTGGAATAAAACTTTTATATACAGAAAAAAAAATATGTGAACTGAAAATCAGTTAGTGAATTTCTTTATGGTTTTTACAACGCAGCAATTGTCAGTCTTCAAGCAGCATTTGTTTTTGGTGGACGAGCTGGAAACATATCATAATCATTTGTATGAAAACAAACAATCAATTGACTCACCTTTCAGCTTTCTCGTTATTCTCGTTTTGATTCTTCTCTTCGTTCTCGAATTTTTCATACGATTTCGTAGATTTTTCAGTAGTTTGAAACTTCATAATGCAATTGGGAAAGAATACAGAAATATGCATTATTATTCAAGCATTTATCTTTTTATACCAAACAAAAAACCGGTTTGTGAGAAAAGGGAAAAGCCTACCTTTTTGTTATTCTTTTGTAACACAACGACATGAATCATCGGCATTGAGAAAATCACAGGGAAAAATATTTAAATTCGCTCGTCATTTTGTCCCTACAATGTATATCAAGATACAGTGAATAAATGTGTGATGCTACAAAGTACAAGAGAAAACTGTTGTGTAATGCTTTGTTTTTGTCAAGACTAGAATGAATACTGCAGTAAATCATAAAAAACTCGAATAAACAGAAACGAAATAGTTGAACGAACACTTCAGATACTTTTTATTTACCGAATACAAAAAACGTAGAGATGTTGTAAGCATGAAAGTAGAAAATCGTTGTTGTTGTAAGCATGAAAGTAGAAAAATATGGATCACAAAAAAAAATCAATTTTTTTATAAGGGTAGGACTAGAGGTGTCTTGTTTTTTTTAATTCTTGATAAGTTAACACTTTCAAAAAAAATCTCCTTGAAAAAATCCCTTTTCTTCGAGGTTTTAAAAAAGGTATCCTGTGTTAGAAGCTGCTTTCAATTATTATTTTCTGGTCCAAGTGCTCTTTTCCAAAGAGCGCTTTTCTACTAAAGCTATATTCAAATGAAACTTTGAAAAATGGGAATTACATATTTTCATTAAAAGTCAGTATGAACATTTCTTCATTGAGTTTCTTTGAAACAGAAATAAAAGAGTCTAAAATACAAATTCAGAATTCAAGAAGTATCGTTTTCCAGAGATACCGTATACATGGCATCGAATCAATTTACAAAGCAGTTACGCTTCTATAACTCGTGTTATTCACTTCATATTTGATTTTAAGATGAGCGTTCCAATTGACAAACAATAACGGTGGATTATTTCGATTGATTTTGGATGAAGAGAGCAAAATACATGTTTTTCAACACAATGTTTAACAGGAATCATTACACGAAGGACACATTCGACTCATGGCTCAAAAGAATGAAACTGCTGACATCACTGTATAATTTTGCATATCGAACGAAGTCGACCATATTCTTCCAAAAATTGAAATATCATCAAGTCATTGTGTGTTTGCGTCAAGTTTGGACAAAACTGGCAAAACAACAATACCGTCCTTAACCTAATAAAGTACTTTTGAGGACTGTTTTCCGTGTATGTCATTTGGTTATTATTATCAACAAAAAATATTGTCTGTTGACAGTTTTGGCTCGAAGAAGAAACTACTAGCATCGCTTGAAGAAGAAGAATCTGAAAAGGAAGAGGAAGAAAAAGTTGGAACATACAACAACTATCAAGTGGCATCACAGTTTGACAAACCACGTAAGTGTTATTGATCACATACACTTTTTTTTGATGTTTCAGTGAATTATGTTAATTTTTGGACTGGTTCGATTTCATTCCAAAAAAAACTCAAAAACTTTTATCAAAATATTCAGTGCAAAAAATATCAAATGTTTACATTATCAACAATATTATAAACGTTTCAGGAAGACTTGTCCGAACTGTTAGTTTGAACCACAAACAATACCACAGTTACAAAGAGATGATAATGGATATCAAACACCACGAAAACGGTAAAGTAAGTTTTTGAATTGTTTTTAATTGTTGTAAAACTGGTTATTTTAAGAATGGCACAATTCCTAGCCCATCGAGAAAAGTCACATTCACACTTGATAATGATTATGATCCACACAACTCTAAAAAGTTGAAAATTCAATGGCTGAAAGAGAAAATCGATATATTCAGTATGTTTTCGAACTCTAGTTATTTTAAAAAGTGGTGTTCAGGCTAGCTTTAAAATTTCATAATTATCCTTTCACAGATCGCAAACTAATATCACTGTCTAACTTGTTATCTGATTGGATGTTTTTGGCACTTCTTGGAGTTGCTGTTGCTTTTATTTCAATTGGTGTTGATATGATGGTATTTTATTTTCAACAATGTTAGTTTTTCCTCCTCTCTAATTTAAATATCCCAACCCGTTTTTTCAGTGCAAGAACGCATTGAAGGAATATGTAAAACATGTGGACTAGATGAATATTTCTTATGGACAGCCGGTCTTGTCAGTTGGTGTGGTTATACAGTTGGCTTAATTGTTACATCAGCCAGTTTTGTGCATTATGTAGCACCTCAAGCTATTGGATCAGGTATACCAGAAATGAAAACAATTATTCGTGGTGTTATTCTTGTGGATTATCTAACAGTTCGAACACTGATTTCTAAAATTGTTGGAATCTCTCTCGCTCTTGGAAGTGGTATACCTATCGGAAAAATGGTTGGTAAAAACAAAATATAAATCTACATAGATTTTGTAGGGACCATTCGTTCATATTGCATCAGTGGTTGCTAACCAAATGTGTATTCTAGCAGCAAAAGTCGATAGAGCTTACAAAGAGGAAAGTCGAAGGATGGAATGTTTAGCAGCAGCATGCGCTGTTGGAGTTGCGTGCACATTCAGCTCACCAGTTGGAGGTGTTTTGTTCTCCATAGAAGTAACTACCATGTACTTTTCTGTTCGAACCTATTGGCGTGGTTTCTTTGCCGCATGCTGTGGTGCAACTACAATTCGTTTACTTCGAGCCTACCTGGCGCAAACTGAAGGTTTTTAAATTTTTCTGAACCTTTCAATTATATGATCTAGTATTTTTCAGTGACTGTTAACGCTTTTTATCAAACCAGCTTCCGTCCGGATGCATTTTCAGTTAACGAACTTCCACTTTTCGCAATCCTCGGAGTAATCTGCGGTATTTTGGGAGCTTTTTACATCACACTATATCGCAGACTTGTATTATTTCTCAGAAACAACCACTTTGCAAAACATGTCTTCCAACGACAGTTAGTTTCAAAAAATAACCTTTAGAATTGATCAAACATATTTTCAGTTGGATTGTTTATCCAATCGTTGTATCCCTCATCTTTTCAATAGTCTCTTATCCTGCTGGATTGGGAACTTTTTCAACGGGAAGAATCAAATTTGGAACAAATCTCAAAGATTTCTTTGCGAATTGCTCATTTTTCGCAGAATCGGGGATGACAGAGTGTGGTCATGGGATTTATTCACATTGGTTGAATCGAGGAAATATTATCTTGTTATTATGCTTATTCGTCGTCGTTCATGTGAGATTTTTAGATGAAAATATGTTTGATATATTCGAAATTCTATCTAGTCAAATTCTTCTAATGATAAAAATATCATCAAAATTAGTTCTGGAAAAATTTGATAATCAAAATTGGAACTAGAAAAACCCCATGATTGCTAATGATTTCCGAAGAATATGTTTTTTATTCAAAATATATTAAAATTTCACAAAATTCATTATATACCCGCTGTGAATAGGTGCAATCAAGTAACTTTTCATTGGCCATTCTTCAAAAAAAAACTCAGATTCTCATGTCAAACAAAAACCCATAAATTTTTCAGTTCATGTTCTCTATAATCAGTTTCACATTACCAGTTCCCACGGGTGTGTTTTTACCTGTTTTTGTGCTTGGAGCAGCTATTGGTCGATTATATGGAGAGGTACCTTTTTTCTTTTTTTTCCTCAAAACCCATACCTATTTTTCTAGCTTCTGGGTTATCTTGCTACTGGTTCATTTGAAATTAATCCCGGTGTTTACGCGGTAGTTGGTGCAGCAGCATTTTCAGCTTCAGTCACCCATACGGTTTCTGTTTCTGTGATGATTTTTGAAATTACTGGTCAACTTCACTTCATATTACCGGTCATGGTGAGTTATTTCATAATACAAGTGTTTCTGGGATGTATGATTTTTTTTAGATATCTGTTATGTTGTCAAATGCAGTTTGTGCGTATCTTCAATCGTCATTTTTCGATACTATTATCAAAATCAAACATCTGCCTTTCTTACCAGATATACCGCCTTCTAACAATTTGTGAGTTATAAATTTTGTTCAGACATAATATTGAGATTTTCTAGAGTCCACACAACAAAAGCCGAGAATATAATGGTGTCCCCCGTTAAATTTTTAACAAAGGTCTCGACATTCAGCGACATAAGAGATATTATCAGAGCTGATCTTCGGCTTGTTCCTGTTGTCGATTCACGAGGTCAGTAATTGTTTCTTTTTTTTTAATATTGGTAATGTGATATGTTGCAGATAATCAAATGCTGATTGGAACTGTTTCTCGAAAATATCTGATATTTTTACTGAATAATCAAATTGGTGATGCTGTCCGGAAGACTGAAGCAGAGAAACGTGTTCGAAAAGCAATCGAAACAATTGATAATCATTTCAAAGATTCTGAAAAAGAACTAACGGATGAGAGAAGAAGAACCCACTCAGAGACTGATATCCATAAAGATGAATCTCAAATCAAACCACTTGCTGACTTTATTGAACCAGCTGGTCCTGCTGAGCATGTGAAGTTAGTTTTGGAACTAGATAGATCCTCTGAATCAAAAAAATATTAATTTCAGCCGATTCCTTGTTGTTCCGCTTGTTGATGTTAGTGAGCCAAAAATATTGATTCCACCCACTTCTCCAACAACACCATATCCTGTTGAAAACTCTCTCAAACGACGAAACTCAGCGTCGAGAAGAAATGCACTTTTTAGTCTACAACAAATCGATTCAAAACTTTCCGCTGAATTTCTCGGAGAGAACGGTGTAGAACACAAAACAGTGCATGGGAACCCGAACGAACATCATACCATCATCAAAAGTATATTTGTTTTTGCATTTTTTATTTTCCGCATATTTTATTACAGATTATATGAGGCAAGCGAAAAAATATCTGAACCAAATGCAGTTTGGGAATAACAAAAAATATTCGCAAGAAACGAATGGATATGATTTGACATTTGAAGAACGGAAAGTTTGGGAAGAAGAACAACTTGCAACTGAGATTGAATTAACTGATCAAGATGTAGATTCTGCTCCAATTCAACTTGTCAAGCATACTTCATTATACAAAATCCATTCAATTTTTTCGATGTTACAACTTAGCAAAGCGTATGTGACTGATTGTGGTAAACTTATTGGTGTTGTGGCGTTGTCTGATGTGAGAAAAACACATATTTTCTGAATAATGAGTGAGTAATTTCAGCTTCGTAAAGCGTTAGAACACACTCAACAACTCATCAAGACTGAATCTAAACGAGGTTGTCAACCAAGTGATATTGAACGTCAACCTCAACCACCCCTACGTCCAGTGTCTACTAATGTCATTGATATCTTAACACCGCCTCTCGAAGTAACTTCTGTGGTCAAAATTAGAAATCTAAAAACATTTTCCAGATTGCTCGTGGTACAACAATCGAAACAAATCTGGCAGTTCCAGATGATCTATCATCACCAAAAATAGTTTTTCCACCACCAACATATAGATCCTCTTTGAGAAGAAGAGAACCTCGAAATGGGCCACCAACTCCAAGAAGTCAACGATCGGGAAGTGTCTATGAACATCGTCCGGAAGAATTCGTGGAAGCAGTAGCATATTTACGAAGAAAATCGCATGCTATTGTATCACCTAATAGGATAATCAATCATGATGAAGATTCCAAAGATTGAGAAACCACAGATGCTTCAAGTTATGATGTTTTTTTTAATCCTTATTGTTGATCTAGGAAAATAATTATTTTTTCATCGTAATCTTCAAGTGGACCATTCAAAAATGTCATAATTTTCTTTTTATAAGTAAATTGAAATTTTGTTTTATGCACCGATAATAAACTTTTTTCATCAACTTTGAGAAATACATGCGAAAATTAAGATAAGTTTTTTGAACTCTGGTTTTCGGATTTAAGACAGATTGAAAAAGCGTATTTTTATTCAGCTGCTAAGCCCTTCTCATGACGCTTTATGAAATGTACTTTTGGTTGAATAGAAAACGTGATATTTTCAAAAGCAAACATGTATCTGGGAGATCAATTCAAAAAAATATTAGATGATTCACAGTTATGGTAAATCCAGAGCTAACTATCAAAAACTCAAAACTATGCTGCACAATTTCTGCAATAAATTAAAGAATTCTCTGAAAATGTGATGGTCTTTCGAAAATATCTGTGAATAACAAGATTGTATATCACAGTTCGGTTATTTGTTATTATTGTGATGCCCGATTGTCGTATCGAAACTCGTAAACAAAAACGGAATAGTGTTTTCCCATGGCATTTTTTCTCTAAAATAATTATTTATTAAAAAAAATAAAATTTGGTTATTTGAACATGAAAAAAAAATAAAAATTTTCCTGTTGTTCCATGTAAACCAATGTTACAACCTAAGGTTCAAATTATTGCAAATCATCTGAGTAAGGTCACGTTTAAGTACTTATCAGATATTTTGTTGGAACATATTATAATGTCAGAGTGACACATTATGTGACTTCCCAGCCTTCAACTTTTTTATCAATCAAAAAAAAGTGAAAAACGTCTGTCTCTCGAGTTATTCATAATTCCTATGTCAACCAACTATTAATTGAACATGAATAATTCATTTTTCCAGAGAGACAAAAATCAACAACTACTTTTTTCTCACTATCTAAAAGATTACCACACACTAAAGGGCAGATGTTTTATATCGATGTCAATAAATTTTTTTGGAGGTCAGAGTATGAGAAAACAAAGAAAACCCCATTAATTTTACATTTGAATTTCTATGGTGTTGAACAACGGATGATGAATACTTCATTTGAAAACTCATAGTGTCCCTCCCTCCATCCCTTCCCAAAAAGTTAGCACATTTCATTTTGCCATCCTTGTTCGCTTGAGTGTCATAGTTCCATTATATATATCGGACGATTACACTAAACGAAGCAAGGGTGGCATAGCGCCATATAATAATAGTTGAATACTAGCAAAAGATTGACACAGTTTACGCCATCCATGTTCGCTTGAGTGTCATAGTTCCATTTTAGATATTGGACAATTCCACTAAGCCGAACAAGGTTGGCATAGCGCCAGTGTAGAATAATAATAGCGACGATATGATCAGGTATATTTCAACCTTCCCAATTCGCTTTAGTGTCATAGTTCCATAAGAATATAGTGGACGATGACGACCAGGGAAGTGGGACGGTGGAGATACATAATAACATGGGGTAACCAAAAAATAATGAAGTAGGAGTCGGTGATCACCTTTTATAGTCATATTGGGCGGAGTTTGTTGGTGTCAATGATGGGCGTGGCTAAGTTGGTGTACCTTTTTCTTGGTTCCCACAAAGAGCTATGCCTTTAGCAACATTGGACTGAACAACAGTAACGATTTGGGAAGTTATTAGATGAGTAGATAATGATTTGAATAATAGAAAAGAAGACAGTACCAAAGTGAAGTGAATGAAATGTATTGAGACGAAATGGAAGGTATAGGCGTTCTGCTGCGCGCGCCCACTGCCTTTGTGTCGCAGAAAAAAGCAACCAACAAGACGATGAGATGTAAAGAATTGAGAAAATAGTGGAAGGATTCGAATAGGCGCAGAGTTTTGGCGCGGGCGCTCACTCTTCTTGTCAAGACTCTAACTCAACTTTATGTTGCATTTTATGGAGACGCAGATCATGTAAGAGGCGTCTATCTTTCGTTTTTCTTTCGTTCGTATGTATGAGTATATGTTGCTTCTGTCGTCTGTCTTGTTGCGAAAAAATTTTGGGAAAGGGAAGGAGAGAAAGCGAAAATGTTGCGATTTTTCGGATGGAGATGTGAATTTTTGATAATGTTCTGCGGGTTTTTTTTTGCAAGCTGACGTGCAAGTCATAATGTTTATTTGATAGGACATTTTTTTGGCAAAAAAATTAGCGCGTAAAACTGGATAGAATGGTGAAATATAGAACATTGCTGTTCAAAAAGATCATATTTCGAAACCGAATTTTCGGTGGACATTTCTTTAACTAGTTTTTCTTTTCTGATTCCTGTACTTTCCTGAAACTTGCGACAAACTAAGTACGAGATTTTCAAGTTCTATGCACGTTGATATAATACTTCTTTTTTTTTCAAACACTCCCGTTTCTTTGAAATAATGATGAATAGGTCTTTTGTGTTCGAAGTTTCATAGTATGTACTTTTTTGAAACTCTATTGATACCAATTCTAAATTGAAACATGACATGAAGGGCAAAACGAACTCCTAAAGGCAAGAAGGTCATCGAACAAAGAGATGTGGTTTCCCATTTTTTAAAGATTACCTAGAAAATGTGCATTATAATGCGCGCGCAACAATAAAAAACAGTATGCACAACAGGTGTTTTATTATATAACAAGAATCATATGGATAGACATAGACATAGACATACAAAAATGTTAATGGGAAACTATTACTAGTAATCGTAATGACATGAATTGTTATGTGCAACATAAACATGAGATCGAACACCGAAAGTTGGGATGAATTTGCTGTAGAGAGTTACACCGCTTGTGTGTGGAAAGATTTTCAATGACTTGAAAAAGTTGGAAAGGAAGTTGCCCTTTTCAGTGGATAAGACATGGAAAAGAACATCAAAGTCTGGATACTTTTCAGCAAGAATTGCGGAGAATTGGGCGATTGCTGAATACGCAACATCATCCGATACAGCGTAAAGAGGCGCGATTTTTAACACCTTGTCTTCTGAAAAATTACATGATTGTAGAGTTTATTGATTTAAAAAACACCAACCAGTTCGAAGAGTTGGAACTGATCCGATGTGAGCGATGATATTTTCAGATGCGTCATAGAGAACCAAACCATCGGTGATGTCCAGTTTCTTATAGAACAGTTCTAGAAACTCGTGGCGATCACGACCATTGATGTTCTGAAAAATAGCACACAGATTGTGGTTTTGCTTCCAATTTCCTACATTTGAAGTTATTCGAGAATGAGTGAAAAATGATTTCAAAAGTTCAAACTAGTAATTTCCGATTTTTAATTGGGAGAAAGTATTATTTTAAACGTGTTTTTTGTTACATAGTTGAAGTCCTCAATCATATTTGAGACACCTAGTTGAAAATCTGCAAGCTTACCTTATCATAGTTCATCAAAGCGGTCCATTCTTCAGCGTTCAAATCTCGAACCTGCTTTGATGGGTGAACCTTGCGTTTTCCAATTTCTTTGAGCAATTGCGTCGTGGACAAGCGATAATTATCAAGCTGTGTGCTTCTAATTGGTGTCGACAATTTTTGATATTTCTCAACCATATCTGGCACTGAAAATATGTTCATGAAAGTATTTTTCATTAGAGAGTACAATTTTACCTCCTCTCAATCCAAGGTTGAAATCTTTTGGCATTCTATCGATAGCAGCTCGCCAAATTTGCATTCCACATCCTTTTCCACGATACTCTGGAGCAAGAAGGAAGAATCCGAGGAAGCAAATATTGTCATATTCATTCCAGACAACTGTTCCGATAAATTCATTGTCTGAAAAAAAGGATAAATTTTTGAAACAAGGCAGCAAAATTGTACCTTCAGGTGAGACAGCGAAGACACTTCTAGTTGATGCCAATCCGGGAGTTAACGCAGTTACTGAATTGTCATCCGATGACCATCCTTCTGTATCCACTAGATGCTTCCATGTTTTCCATAAGTGACTATCAGCTGGTGGATCGTTGATTAAGTTGAAGGCGAGGGACATTTCGATCTTTAAAAATATTTAATTAAACTTTTTTATTGAAGAAAAATGATATCAATTGAAGATAAGGTTTTTTCACGAAAAATAGATAAAATTATGAAGGTAGATAAAAGAGCAAAAAAATGATGTAAAACGTAAGATCAAACACGAGAAATATTAAACACTGATTTAACCAAAAAATATGCACTATAAGAGTACAAAAACGACACTGGAGGTTTTTTGTGTGTGTCTGTGAGTGGTAGACATTGTTATGCATATACATATACTGGTGTAAAAGTGTTAATGAGGCATATGGTGAGGGACAACTCATAAGGGTAATATTGCATAAGAATGGTGTGGAACAAAAAAACATTTCAACGAAATATTTTTTTCTGAATTTATTATCATGATTTAACAACAAACTGTAACTGGTCTGGAAAACGAAAAAAAAAAAAAACACTATTTTACTTAATATCATCATCAAGTTAGTGGAACTGATTTTGCAACAAAAAAAACGGTGTCACCACCGAATGTATGTTCTGATTCCAGTGCGATAAAAATACTCGAAAATGATTTTTGAAAGAAAGGTTGACAAAGTGCAAGCAAAAAAAAATGTTTGTCCTTGTGGCAAAAACCATGTGACGTTTGATCTGAGAGAAATTTAATATATTTGTTTAAAAAATGAAAATTTTAAGAAAAAAAAACATTGAGCTTTGTTTTTGATCATTTTTTCCATTGAATTTTATTTGTTTTAGTTTTCAGATGTCATGATGAAATAGAAAAGTTCAAAAGTTTTACTGATTTTTTGAAACCACTTGAATGATGAGAGACAGAGAATGAAAAAATAAAAGAAAAGCTTCTCTTTTTCACTATTCTTTGATCCTGTGAGAGCCCTATCTTACAGAACATCTTGATGCTTTTTGATAGAAAAACATGTTTTCCTGGTTGTCTGGAAATGATTTCTGATAGTGTAAATTTGATGAAACCAAAAGATCAAAAATATATAACAGAAAACGTTGTAATTGAGACAGAATAATTTTTCAAAGAGTTTCACATTGAAACTGCGTCAACTATGATCAATACTATTTTTTAATGAAATCATTTAGTTCAAAATTTACGATCTTAATTCACTTGACTTACAAATCAAGCAATGAAAAATGAAATCAAGTTTTTTTCACACATTTCGATAATTTTCAGAAGTTGTCAGGTTAGGTTCTACATATATCGTACCTGATTTCTTCTAAAGTTGTAGTAAATTTGAATAAGTATTTTTAAGCAGAATGTGATATTCAGTGTACCTCACTTTCAACCCATAGTATTATCAAAATGAAAATATATGAGAAAAATAAAATTAAATTAAAAGCAAGAGTCTTGATAGTGAATCACTAAAGGTTTCATGTCGTCGAGTGCGACGCGGTGGCTCAAAATTATCTTCTTTTTTTTTTGAAGTGAATCACGACCGCGACACTTCCCATTAGAGATAGACCGCGTCGCAACCGAGTACATGAAATTTTTACTGCTTTGCTTTCAAGAATTTTGACTTTTATTCAATTTTTCTCATATAGTTTCAATATCATGTTACAGTCCGCCAGTCAATAAAAAAGTCTGAAATAATTTGTTAAAACTTTCATCTGGGAGTAGTCAAAACCCTTTTTAATGGGTCTAAAATAATTATTAAATTACAGAAAAATGAGTTTTGTTTCAAGAGGTTTTTTTTTTAAATTTTAATACCCGACATTTTGAAATTTACCTAATTGTAAACATATTGTGAGGTCTCAATCAACCAACTGTTCTCTCTTGTTTCGATTTAGACTTAACCTCCTCTTCAAAATTTTCAAATCGGAATTTTCATTCCAAAGGAATACAAACACATTGAATTATACACATTGAAATTGAAATAAAAGGAATTTTCAAGAAAAATCAATAGAGACAGCTGCAGAAATTTCTTTTACGGTGTGAATGGGAAAGTTTTGTTTGAAAAAAATGAATAGTTTCCAATTAGTCTATTCAACGTTTTTTGAATTAATCAAGTCTGTTCGAATTCAAAAAAAAGTGGAACTAGAATGGATTGCACTAAAGGGATGTTTTTATTTTAAAATAGTGAATTGATAACTTTTTCAAGAACTGGATATGTGTGCTACAAAATCAAAAATTGTAGTCTGCAAAATAGCGTCGTGAAGTTTTTGAACTGAAAACTACGAACAATTGTGAGTGTTTTGAAACCGAGAGTGAGTAAATAAACAGACAGTTGCAATAGAGAACACATAACTCATCAAGCAACGAAAGAAACAATTATTTGTTTTGCCTGTTGGGCACTTCCGTAGTAAAATTTTCAGATTTTTTCGATCAGCACGACTATTTTGGCATGAATATGATCCTTCTTTTTTTGTGAAACAGGATTTTGTTCCGCATTCCACTTTTAAAATGTATGGTATTGTTCAATACATTAAAATTTGTCATGTGGAATAATCACAATTTTGCACCCTCTTGGAAATAGTATAATTTTGTCGTGGTATATTGCAGGCACTCGGCGGTTTTCTATTCAATTTCTCTTCTATTCAGCCGTTCATTCATAGAAAACACCTTTTTTTCTCCTAAACATTTCACGAACGAACAAAACGTAATTTTATATTTTGAGTTTTTTTTGCAGTTCATCTTCTTCTTCTTTCTACTTCTTCCTCCCTATTCCTCTTTTTTTCTTATTCCTTTTTCTTTGCAGTATATACAGCATTCACAACAAAAATAGGCGTGGCTTACGCTAGTTTGGTCGTAGCCGGAGGGCAGAAGAGCCACCACACAAGAAAAAAGACGACGAATATTGATGTTGAATCTGACAAGCTGAACAACTATCATATTAGAAATCTGAAATATATATCAAAAATACGACGAAACCAGACTCGAAGACATCGAAATTCGATATTCTATATCAGGAAGTTACAATGTTACGGAAATAAAACATAGGTAGGTTTTGTTTCATCTGTCATATTTTTTTCTAGGCTTCAGATTTCTATTCATTTTTTCTTTCTTGACAAAGCCAAGAATCCATAGCAATGAGTAATTTTAAAGATTCTGACAGCAATGGTCTAACAAGAGACACACAATTGTGTTTTCTGCATTTAGTATGATCTATTCATTTACATACAACTTAAGAAAAGAAGAACAATACCCACTTTTATTATTATTTAGTTATGGAACAGCATTCAAAAAAAAAAAACAAGAAAAAAGCGATTTTTGCGACCATAATTTATCTTTGACTTGTTCCCCCGTGAATTGGCGACCAACATTTCTTTCAAATTTTCTTTGTTCTGAGTCTTTTCAAAAAATAATGTAGGTTTTAGAACGCCTTCGTCACAATTGCTTGGTTATCATATCAGGATATGCTTTCTACACTTTTTCTATTGTTATATGCTATTCGAGAATGGCCGGTACATGCTATGACTACGGAAATTAGTCCAACTGTTGCATTTCTATTGGATCGAGGGTTAGTTGAAAATAGAATATTATTAAAATGAAAAAAATAATTTTATAGGTGTGCTAATGATACAGAGATTATTGATCATTTATTATTCGACAGAGCACTACATTATAATAAACATCGGTTACCATCGCCGCAAGTAGATGTTCGAATAGAGATGTGGGTTCAAGAAGTGTCATCTGTATCGGAGTTGACTCAAGATTTCGAAATCGGTAAGATAATGAGTTAAAGGGGAAGGGATGTAATTCTAATATCGAATAAAATTAGGTTGTAAAGTTAGTTTTATATAGAAATCCTTTTAAACGGTTTGAATTCTAAAATAACACTTTTAGATGATGTTAACGACAATTCATAAACAGCTTAATCCCCATTTTTCGTTTCGGGATAACTTTTTATTAAAGTTACATTTGAGAATCCAGACTTGTACCTAGTTGCCGTCTAGGATGCTCGATTAAAAGTCATATCATATCTATCCATAAGAAGATTCTAACAAAAATTCTTTCCCAGAAGCTTTTTTGAAAAGATCTTATGGGGTTGATTCAATCCCTCTTTTCCACTTGAGAAGTTTATTTTGATCGGAACATCAAAATGACTCACTCTCATCATCATATTTCAAAAATCAAACTCTTGACATACATATTGTTTTTTTTTAATTTTTATTTTACAGATTTATATATGAACGAGTATTGGACGGATCCTGGTTTAGCATATGACATCCTGAACCCTTGCCAAGGAAATTTATCATTTGACTGGGCAGTAATGCAGAACATCTGGACACCAAACACATGCTTCATTAATTCAAAAAAAGCTCATCTTCATCGTTCTCCATTCACCAATGTCTTCTTGATGGTATTTCCAAATGGTCAGTTTTCCAGAGATAAAAGTAGTAGTTTTGCTCGTTAAGTGTAGTTCAGCATATGCTAAACTTGATTCGTTTATGCAAAATATTTTCTTCTTCTTCTTCTTCTTCTTCTTCTTCTTCTTTTTGCGTTTTCTTCTTATCCACCCTTTTCCTCTTCAAAACGACAACAAAATTGAATTGTCAAAAGGCTGTACATACATAGTTTATATGAAAATCATAAGAAGAAGAAGAATGTTTGTGTGAATTTGTCAAATGAGGGTTATTTAGGGTCTGTCTGGTCGAATTGGCGAATTAAAAGTACTGGACCATGTTTGATGGACTTAACCAAATTCCCTATGGACAACATCGAATGCACTTTGACATTTGAGTCTTTCAACTATAACAAAGATGAAGTATTCATGAGATGGGGTGATCCTCCATTGACTATTTTTAAAGATATCGAGTTACCTGATTTTTCAATGACAAACTTCACAACATCGAACAAGTTTCAGGTAACCTCTCTCTTTTCATAGAAGATCTTAACGTTCTCATTTTTCAGTTATATGCAGCTGGTTATTGGAGTGAGCTCACTGTTAATTTCCTATTCCGCAGAAGATCTGGATGGTATCTTTTACAAGGTTATATCCCAACCTATATGACCGTTTTCATCTCTTGGATCCCTTTTTATCTCGGACCACGTGCTATTCCAGCAAGAACAATGATAGGTGAGCACAAAAATTCAAGTATGAACAAACTTTTGAATCAGAAGTACTCTTCAACTTTTTTCTTCTTCTTTTTTTTCTTTTTATGCACAACCCAGAAACGATGTGAGTAATTCAATTTGATGACGCTGATCAGATTCAATCTTAACCCCTCTTTTCCTTCTTCTCTTTCTCCATCTTTTATTTTCCTCCGGTTTGTACAAATCAAGAAAATAAGCATCTCGGAGAAGAAGAAACATGATTAGGAAAAAAACAACTGGAACAAAACGAAATTCTCAATTTTATAGAAAATCAGATAATGCCAATTGTAAAAACTAAAAAGGATCCCAACAAAAAAAAACTACAAATCAAGAATCATGAAAACAAGTTTAAATTTTCAAATGAGAATACCAAAAGGTATCAGAACCTCCAATTATATTTTATCACTTTGCTTGCTCAGGTAAAAATTTTGATTTTTGAAAAAAAAAAAACTACTTTGGACTTTTTTGGTTCCGGTCCCACCCACTTTTGTTATAAAAAAAAACTTTGTCCTATTGTTTATTTCCATGTCCTTTTCAACAATTTTCTGTTTGTTGAATCTTGTTTCATCATACTCTTTTTTAGTTACATCAAATGGGACCGGGTCATAAAGTTTGAATTGTTTTTATTATTTTTTTTACATAAAATTTATGGCTTTCTGGGTGAAACAGTATGTTTTTCAACAAAAGTTCTCCATTGAATAACTTTGAATTTATATTTTTCTAATTCAAAATCAGTATATAGGGTGTTTCATGAATAACGTTAAACACAGAGAACGTAATATCTATAGTTGGAGAAGCCCAAATCTGACCAGACTCAACCAGTAGCTAATTTATCAATATACTAACAAAATCCATTGAACAGAAATTGCATTTATAAGTACGAGATAGCGCTGGGACAAAAAAATATTTTGGTTAAAATAGTCCCGGTCGTGAAAAAAAAATTCGTTTTGAGTAAGCAAACGTTAGGGGACCCCCTAGTTAAATTATCCCAAAAAATAAGACCCATAGAACTATTGGCGGAGCCTTATTCTGGCTTTTCTGAGTGGGTAAAAAATCAGAAAAAATCCTTGGTGATTGAAGGAATCTGTATTTTTCAGTTCGTTGTAGGCCAAGGACCTATCATATTCACTCAAAATTTGAATGTTTTGTAGGAAAATGAAAAACGTGTAACAACATTTATGAAGCACCCTGTATATAGGACTTGAAAAATCGATTTATCAGTCCATCAATATACATTTTCAACTGTTCGTATGGTGATGCCCTAAAAGTGCAAATTTTTTGAAGGTGACCTTACAACAGGTTTCACTGTATACCGAAGAAAAAAAATCGATGATAGATGACTGTAGTGATTGATATTTTTGTGTATAGAGAATCACGAAAATGTAAGTACAAAAACCCCATAAAGATTAGATAATAATCTTATTTTCATGCTTTGAATTTCTTGTCTGAAGAACTTGACCTTTTTTGAAGAGTAAGTCATTTCTTAATAAAATGAAACATTTCCTTGGTTTTACTCTAAACTGAGAAAAATATTTTTTAAAAGATTGGAAATTCAATTTGAATCTCGTCAACCGTGAAAAATAATATCAATTTTGTGTCGTTTTACTTCAACAAAAATAGTAATGTCCAGACAAAGTTTCTGTTTTGTTTAAGGAATGTTTTGAACTAGATTATCATCGATTCATATTTTTCCAAGTCGTCTTATTTTTGCTGTCTATCAAACATACATTTTTCTCAAAAACTCATCATAACGTCTTAACCATGCTCAAGTGTTCTTTGAGAGAAAGAGAAGAAACAAGGGATTCGTTTTCTTATTTTTCTTTTCTCATTCTTTTTTCCCCAACTTTTCTCTTCCCAAACGAAAAATAAATTCAATTGAATGTGAAAAACATCTGTTTGTTTCCAGGAGTCAATGCATTGCTCGCTTTGACGTTTCAATTTGGTAATATTATTCGAAATCTTCCACGGGTATCATATATAAAAGCAATAGATGTATGGATGCTTAGGTGAGGAAAAAAAGAAAATAGAATGCAAAATATATATAATAATAATACTTTCAGTGGTATTTGTTTTGTTTTCGCATCACTGTTCGAGTTGGCAACTATTGGATTTTTGATGAGAAATGAGGGACAACCATCTCCTAAGGCCAAAATCATGAAAAAGTGAGTTATTTTTTGTTGAAAATACAGCACAAACTGTGATAAAAATTTATATTTTTTTCAGTTCGTCACGATGGAACAATAATAACCAACATGACCCTCCTAAACGAACATCAAACGTCCAATTTTGTGAACGATTGGATAACATGTCTCGTCTTGTTTTCCCAATGGTTTTCACTTTATACAATTTTATTTATTGGTTTGTTTACATGAAATCAGCATTGGAAGGTAACCCGTAACTAACTTCTCATAATCACCAATGTATATATACCTGTTCTTCTCAAGACCAAATCACAAATCGTCCAAATCAGTTTTCCTTTTCTCTCTGAATATCATTTGAGCGGATGCAAATAGAGTCAATAGTTGACGGGTTTTTTATTAATTTATTTTTAAATTTCATAAAGTCCAACTTCAGACAGCTATTATGCACCCGCTCATTGTCAATCATATCTTTGTTTCCAAAACGCATTTATAAATCTGATTCAATTTATTCGAATTGTTTGTTTTTTTCATGTTCATTCCAATTAACGTGTATAAATAAAACAGTAAGAAGAAAATGAGTACCTGTGTTTGATATCGGTTTTTAAATACGTTTATATGTTCCAAGATGTTGTTTACAATTTGGACAATGATGTTCAATATCCTGAAAAAAAAAACGAAAACGTGGATGAATTTTGTGAATAAATGGACATACTTTACACGATCGAACGCAGAAAGGAATGCAGCAACAAAGCCAAAATCTGAAAATAGAAACAAACTTTTAGGTGTTTTTTTATATCAACAAAAATGATGACGTGAACTTTTTCTGAGAATGATCTTTATTCAAAAAAAAAAAGAATAGTATTTTTCAAGTACCTTACGTCACATCATATCAAATGACCGAAAATGATGAGGAAAATTGGATTATTTTTAGAAAGAAAAACACAACGAGTTGGAATCAGTGCCGGAACTTCTATGTTGAGTCTTAACACCCAAATGACTTCTAAAACCCTAGTGCACTCAAGACTTATATAGCTTGTTTTATATGGTTCTGCAAAAAATATTCTTTTCCAATGCTCCAATTAGTTTAACCTCTGAATATTACTAGAACTTCTAAAAAAATCTGGTACATAGAGATGGGATTTTTCGGGGATGTTTCAAAGAAAGCCACTATTTTCCTTAGGGACCGCTGAACTAGAATATAGCCTATCATGATGTAGCAAAACTTTCTCTATTTTTTTGAAACTAATGTTGCGAAAGGGTGACGTCATTCTCCGAGAATTGAGAAAAATAGAATACATTCTGATCAGTATATTTCTTCTGACTTTTGTTTCTGTCCCTATAAACAATGAAATTGAAAATCAACTCTTTTCATATTCATGTGCTGTTTCTAATAATAACTTTTAAATTGTGTATATGCGTAACTTGATACATGTCATTATTACCCGAAAAATGCGAGAGCGATGAATAACAACCAAGTGAGAATTCCGTTTCTTTCGGTTGTCATAGTAACAATCTAAAAAACCAAACATGTTTTCCGAGAAAACGAGATTTCAACATACGTTTTGATTACATTTTGGGCATTGAGTTTGGGTTGGATATATACCAAATCGCATGGATGTTATGACAATGGTTGTAACGGCAGGAAAAGGTTGATATTGGGTTTCTTCAAAAATTGATTTCGGTTTCAACAAGTTAAGGTTTTTTCAACCACCAAAAATAGGTTTTTTTGGTGTTCTACTTACGATAAGGGACACTTCCAATATTTGCATGTTGTGGATAACTTTCATGAATTTGAGTTGGTATATAAGATGGGTTATAGGCAGGCTGAGTAGCTTCTGAAACAAACACATAAACACACATGTGTTGCACTAGCCAACTGTTCATTTTTTCCAGTTTTCAAAACTCACGATCATATGTTGGAAGGGCCGGATAAGCAGACATTTATCTTGAAAAAATCACTGAAAGTTTTTTTGTGCAAACAATTCGACAACCAAGGCAACGAAGAAAAAAAAAAGAATTGTGGGCGTGTATTTCCTGGCCGCCAAATGGAGCAGAGAAGGAGAGAAATGAACAAACATTTTCAGTTTATATGTATGATGTATATAATTTATTTGTTTCATCAAAAATTCACACAAATTTTGTATATCTCGACACATCAAAATACCCGTTAACAGGGTGATAATCCTGGGGGAAACAAATTAAAGATAAATGTATATGCTAGTGGAGAAAAATAGTAAATTACACGAGGTTCATAGTTAGGAGAGAATATATAAAGTTAAAAGTTTTAGCAATAAATGATAATTGTTAGAATATGTAAATTTATATAAGACACATTTCGATTAGTACGGATGATTTGGATATTGTCCTGGTTGACCGTATCCTCCTTGTGGATTGTGTGGTGGTTGTTGCATCCTGGAAAACAAAATATTTATTTTGAGTTATCGTTCGCGACAAATATAAAAAAATTCTTTTGAATGATGACTTGTGTTCCTACATAACACTATGACTAATAAATGTTTTCAAAAAAATATAACCAACCTTTGATCATTTGGCATATAATACTGATTCATTCCACCAGGTTGCTGTTGTGGTTGTTGCATTTGATGATTGCCAAGCGGTTGCTGCTGCTGCTGTTGGCGCATCATTTGCTGTTGGTGCATCGACTCCATTCCACCATGCATCTGTGGTGGTGGTTGTTGCTGCTGTTGCGGAGCAAAACCTTGATGCATTCCTATCTGTTGAGAATGTTGTTGAGATCCCATTCCCATTCTTTGCTGATGCATTTGTTGCGCCTGTTGCCCGTAGCCTTGATTCATTTGCGATTGCTGCTGAGGTTGTTGTTGTTGGTGCATCGACTGGTTCATTGGCTGGTTCATTGATTGATTCATCGATTGATTCATTGACTGATTCATTGGTTGATTCATGTGATGTCCCATCGACGAACTCATCGACGGATTCATCGACGAATTCATCGAAGTATTCATTGATGTATTCATTGATGTATTCATCGATGTATTCATTGGCTGCCCCATTTGTTGTCCCATAGGATGTCCCATTTGTTGACCCATCGGTTTGTTTCCCGCTTGCTGAGCCATAGCATTGCCTCCTCCCATTTGATGCCCCATCGAATTTCCAGCTCCCATCTGACCCATAGGTGGTCCCATTTGAGTAGAAGACATTCCTTGTTGTGGTGGGAATTGGGAAGCCATTCGATTCATCTGCGGCGCCTGTTGTTGTTGTTGGTGTTGCTGCATTTGATGAGGAGCTGCCATCTTTTGACCAAGTTGTTGTGGCTGTTGTTGTTGTTGCTGTGGAGGCTGCATCATTGAAGACTGATTACCCATCATCATTGAGGATTGTCCCATTCTTTGATTTTGCATCTGCTGTTGTTGCGGTTGTTGTTGCAAAACAGGTGGACCTTGTTGATGTTGAGAAGCAGCTGGTGGATGTTGCATTCCTTGCCTATCATAGTTAATCGGTGGCAACATTGTTGGTTGTGAACCACCACTTGGAAGAAGAGATGTTGTTCCAGGTGTGTTCAAACCAGCATGCTCCATTGATTGACTCAAAATATTGCTCGGATTCATATTCGATGTCATTCCTTGAGAAGCCATTGGATCATTACCGAAACCAGCACCTGAAAACAAAGAATATTATTATATTGTATATTTTTAGAATGAATAACTATACCATAATGTTGAGGAGCTTGCTGCTGTTGTTGTTGAGGCTGTTGTGGTTGCGATTGGAATGAACCTTGTGGTGGATAACCTTGAGCCGGTGGCTGCTGTTGGTGAGCCATAGGATGCTGTTGTTGCTGTGCCGGTGGTACCTGTTGCTGGGTTGGCTGTTGTTGCTGTTGCTGACCAATTTGCATCATTTGTGGATTATTTTGTTGTTGTTGCTGTTGTTGATCTCTTGTTGGCATTGGCAACAAACTTGGTCTAGAGAAGTTGGGTTGACCAGGCGCATTTTGTTGTGTTTGCATCGGTGGCGGTTGTCCCATCATACCAGCAGACTTTTGGAAATTCGCTTGTTGTTGTGATTGCAACATTTCAGTGTTTGGTCCAGGTAGAAGTCTGGATGGTGGTGGCTGCTGTTGTGGAGGCATACCATGTCGACCTATAAGAAAAATTTTTGTTAGTTTTCTAGGTTGAACTTTTGAAAAGTTATAGGTGCTGGAAAACATACCATATTCAGAAGCAATATCCTTTGGCGCAAATTGACCCATGTTGTTCCGATTTTGATAAGCACTTGGGTTATGTGGAACCTGTGGTTCAGCAAATCTTGGTGCAGATGGTGTAGCAAACGCTTTGTTCATCTGAGCAACTTGTTGTTGCTGCTTCTGTTGTTGCATGTTCATCATGGCATGATGTTGAGCACCGAATGGTTGATGTCCACCAAATTGTGCAGCTTGTTGCTGCTGCTGTTGCATCTGCTGTTGTTGTTGCAATTGATTCTGCTGATGTTGCTGCTGATAAGCTTGATTTGGCTGCGCGGCAAGAAGGTTAACTTTCGGCAAAGCAGGTCTAAGGAACCCTGAACCTTGATTCATTGGATCTTGATTTGCCGGTGTAAAGTGTCCTTGCGATTGATATGGTGGTTGATTCATCTGTAGTGGACGTTGTTGTTGTTGTTGGCCAAGTTGCGCTTGTAGACCCATTGGATTTCCAAGATTAGGTGGTTGTTGCTGTCCTGGAGGTTGCTGCATTGATGGGTTAAACGAGTTCGCTCCAGATGGAACACTTCCAACTGGTGGTTGGAATTGTTGTTGCATTTGATTTTGCTGCTGCTGCTTTTGTTGTTGTTGGAACATCATATTTTGCTGCTCCTTTTCTTGTTGCTCCTTCCATTGGGCTTGTTGTTGTATTTGGAGCTGTTGGGCCTCTTTCATAGCCTGAATGTGAGCGTTCTTCTGAGCCTGCAAAGCAGCTTCTGCACGTTGTTGAGCTTCTCGAGCCTGTTGTTGAGCGCGTTGTTCAGCCTCTTTAGCTGCCCGTGCACGTTGTTCAGCTTCCTGTTGAGCACGCTCTCGTTCTCGAGCTTCGTGTTCAGCACGCTCTCGAGCCTCTCTTTCACGAATCTCCCTTTCTCGAGCCTCTCTTTCTCGAATCTCCCTTTCTCGAGCCTCTCTTTCTCGAGCCTCTTTTTCTCGAGCTATCTGAGCCTCTCTTTCTCTAGCTAGTGCCTCTTCTCTTTCTCGAGCTAATTGAGCTTCTCTTTCTCGTTGGATGCGTAGTTGTTCAGCCTCTCGAGCTTCTTGTAGAGCACGCGCTTCGGCTTCTTGTTGAGCACGAAGTTTAGCTTCTTGCTGTGCGCGTTGTTCAGCCTCCAGAGCTTGTTGTTGTTGTTGAGCAAGTTGCTGTGCCTTCAGTTGCTGCTGCTGCTGCTGTTGTTGTTGCATCATCATCTGCTGTTGCTGCTGCTGCATTTGCTGCATTTGATGTTGCTGCTGTTGCTGCTGTGGTGGGAACGGTTGAGGAGGCAGCATTGTATCATTTCTCATTGGGTTCGTCAGTGGTGGAACCATTCTGTTAGGTGGTGCCGGTGCAGCAAATTGATGCGGGTTTGGAGCAGATACTTGAGGCATTGGTTGACCAAGATTCGGGAAGTCTAAAAAATATTTACTGTTGAAGAGAAACTCATTTTAATAACTCACTATTTGGTCGGCCAGCTTGGAACATATCCGATGATCCACTGCCACTTGTATACGGCGGTGGTGCAGCGGTTGGCTGCGTCATTGGTGGATTCATTGGCATCAAAGGTGGAGCAGCAAGTTGATGTGAGAGCATTGGTTGTGCCGATGGAACATTGGGATTCATTATCGGTGGAACATTAGGATTCATCATTGATGCATTGTTTGCTGCAGCGGCAGCAGCAGCATTAGCAGCCGCATCTGGAAAAGTGAATCATTATTAAAATGTTTTATTGAAATTCAACTTACTTGAATTGGTCTTCTCCTGCCGTTGCATCAATTTGTTTCGAATATTCGCTCTAACTTCGCTTGATCCATTGCTCATTGGAGGTGGATTAGCCGCAGATGGATAGGCCGAACCAGATGAGCTTCCTTGCCAGTTTGATCCAGCATTGAATGAAGCAGCTTGTTGATTAGCAGCTGCAGAAGCGTTTGCATCAGCACGTGATGTTGTCTAAAAAAAAACAATAAAGTTAAAAGTTTGGATATAACCACTCACTCTTTTTGCTCTTGGTCCACCTCGAGTACCAGATGTTCTTTTGCGACCTCCACGACTTCCACGACCAGAAGGCGAAGCAGAAATCGGTGCAGGTTTTTCTACAGGTGGTAGTTCTTCAATAATTGACATGTCTGGAAGGACAGTTGGCGTCGTCATTGGTTGAGAATCTGGAGCGGCAATTGCTTTCTTGAGCTGTTCTTTAACAGGTGAAGTTTTTGTTTCGCCGTCTTTTGGAGTGCCTCCGTTTGAAACAGCTGTAGCTGTGCCGGTTGGACTGGGTGGGACGACTTTGTCGGCGCTTGCACTTTCTCCCTGAAAAAATATATACAGATGTCTTGAAATTTAAACTAGGAGAATCTTACCGTTGTTCCTTCTTTTGTCGTTTCTTCGGGCTTGTCTGTTTTCTCAGTAGCAGCTGGCGTTTGTGGAATTTCACCAGTAATTTCAATCTCCGGAGCGCACAGGAAAAAGTCTTCTAGAATATCTTCACCAAGGCAAGGACTCGGACGATTGAAATGGGACATATGCTCATGTGGTAGCAGTAATCGCAGTTGACGAGGAAAAGGATTGGCGTATCTATCCAATTTAGTCGCCTAGAAACAACCACATAAAACTCATATATACATATATGTGTATGTATATATAATTATAGGGGTAGAGAACAAGCCAGAACGTATACTTACTTGAAACCATGAAAATCTCCATCCACCTTTCATAAAACCTTCAGTCATATAACCAGATGTGAAATCATAGGCTGATACCTTTATTTTCTCGCTTGGAACATACGCATAAAAACCGTTTCGAATACCAATAGCAGCAGGGTTCAATTTGAATACCTGAAAAATCAACAATAAAGCATGATTATTTTAATTTTCGATAAATTTGGGCCTACATCTTGCTAAACCAAGAAAAATTTCTTCTGAATAATTATAAAGTGCTTACACACAAACACCTTGAATGACGCACAAATGGCCAAAAATTGCAGTTTTTGGTGACGGTGTGTGCAACGTATTCAAAATATTGAGTTTTATTTCTCAAAGCTGTTAATCCTAATCTTGAGAGGCTCAAAAATGGAGTAGGAATTTTAGGTGGCAAAAAAACATTATACGTTTCTCATTTATCAAAAGGAAAAATAAATAAAATTGAACTTCTAGAAAAAAGTGTTATCTAAAGAAATACCGAGATAATAACAACAACTACTGAATTTTCTTATCAATTCTTTGCTATTCAAACAAAGAAGAGTTGAAAGGACAGAAAAAAGTGGTCTCGGTGTAGTGTCTCATTTGTAGGAACGTCAGAGAACTGATAACATTCTCTCAGACTTTTTTCAGAACGACTTCTAATGTTTGGTCGCCCTTTTGAAAATCGTTGGTATGTCGTTTGATTAGTTTTTGCAGAGTAGCGTTAAGAACAAAAATGGTTTTCTATTTGTTGAGTAAATTGTTCTTTAAAAAAATACCCTGGATGTGATTGGTTGTTGTTGCGTGATAACCGGATCCGCACTGATGATATCAATGGAGCATTTTGGAATAGGCAAGAAGAGCATCAATGCCCGTTGATCTGCAGATATTCGTTGATCCACAAATTCTTTTCTCAACTTTTTGATGATTGAAGAATATTGTGGCCAACGGAATTTGAGCTGTTCTCCTTCAGATGACACTTGGCTTGATGTGTTTGGATCAATCAATGACCAAATCATAAGAGTGGATAGCATATCGTAACATGTATCATAAATCAACCTGAAAAACCAGAGAATTATTTTTGGACTATTTATTGTTAATTAAATTTACCGTTCTTTATCCGCACTGATAATCCCGTATGACATCATTTGGAACAAAAGATGGCACCATGTTTCACAAAGTGTTGGCTTACAAAGTTCACCAAAAATATGACCGACTAGCGATAACCGTAATAGTATACATTCCCGTTCTTCATCAAATGCATCAAATGTTAATCTTATTGGTGCGTCTCTTGCGCGTATGACACAGTACTGAAGTTGCATGTAAAGCGCGTTGATAAAGACATCTTTGTTCGATTGATTGCGCTCAGCTTTCAAACATGACATGATCAAGTTGATGAATGGTATTTGAGACAACAACCAGCCACTGGAACAATAAAATATTATAATGATAATGTTGCGATCAGTTTAATTCACCCTTGTTTCTTTTTCTCCGAAGAAACATCATTCGATGTATCCAGCATATTAGCAGCCTCTTTCAAAAACTTCCCAGCAACTGAACCAACTGTGACATTCGAATATGACATCGGAATATTGTTTGGCTTTGGACAAAGACGAATTAAAGGAGCGATCAACCAATATTTCGTGATATCATTGAACCGGAACTCGCTGATAGTTTTGACGACTGGCATTTCGATTCTATTCCGATGCGCAGAATTGAATAAATCTCTGACACATTTACCAATTTCTGACATCAGAGCATCGGCAGCAATCGCACTTTGTTGCGCGTGTCGTTGACCATCCGGTGATATCTAAAAAAATTTTGACTATCGAGTATAGAAGATGGAAGAGTGAAAATTTTGTGTACCTCTTTGATCATCAACATGAGATCGAAAATGGTCGCTCTGATATTCCACAAATTCATAACTGACAGTAGTTTATCGATCAACGCTTTTTTCGAATTCCCGTTGGCGACGGATAGTTCTTGAACAATGGTTCTCTCACATTTCCGCCGTAATCCTAGACGCAATAACTGTTGACCAAGGCAACTTTGTTTCAGACGATCATGATTGAAAGCTTCCATATTTTTGGTTTGCACAATTTTATACATCTTGAACGTGACCCATTCTTGTTCACCAATTGCAGTTTGAACCATCTTGGCAATGTTGTACAAGTATTGCGATTTGTATCGAGTTGTCAACACGTCTTTTGGCATCTCAGCTCTGAAAAATTTTGAATTGGTTACATTTTAAATTTCTGATAATGCTTACTCATAATCCTTATATCTTGAGCGACAATTATCAATGAGAATTCCAATTTGACTAATGATCGGGAAAAGAAGTCGATCCATTTGGAACCAATGAAGGATAGAAACACCTCGTTCATCGGCATTGTTAGCAAACAATTTGACTTTTTGAGCGAACCCTCGATAGTGATCCGAAACTGAAAAATTATTCATAAAGAAATTCCCAAAAATTATGTACAGTGACATACATCCAAATGGTTCATCTGATTGGCAACAAATGTTTCCCATGATCAAAAGAGCGATACAAATTCCAGGTTCTGCCTCGTTTTTGGTTCTCCCATCTTTTTTGATCATGTATGGGAGAACTTGATCGATCAGCTCTTTGATCAACTTTGAGATTTTGAAGCACATTTTTCCAGCTAGCAACATGACAAATGTGGACAACGAGTAATGGGTTGAACAATCTCTTATCTGAAAGTTTCACATTGTTGAGGATAATTTTGTTATATTTTTTGCACTCACATCAATCTCATTCGCAAGTTCTGCAAAATATTGATGTTGACTGACTGATATCAAACACAACGATCTGATAGCCGCAATCCAATACTCGCCAAGAATTGGCACTTGTGCAGTGATATGTCCGCAGAATGTCGCCATCTCGCTGATCCGATCATAGTCCCGCTGACATTTGCATGAAGCAATCAGCGCATTGATAACAAATGAATAACAGTTGGCAGCAAATGTGAATGATGGCAAACGTTTCTTGTACTCGTGGTATGAGAAGAAGCGGCTGAAAAAAATCACTTTCATTTTTCTGAGTTCATGATTATGAAAGCTCACAGCATTGTGTTTCGATTTTCGAGAATATCACGGAAGAACAAGGAGTTGTATTTGCGACAGTCGATTCGATCATTTTTGGTTGTAGGGAAAACCTTGCGGAATTCTTCTCCTTCACTATTCATTCCAATGCTTTGCAGTCCAGCTGCTTGTAACCCTTTCTTTGCGTGATAGACAAATGCGCCAACCATTCTTCCCCAACATGTCAGTGGATAATCAACTGCGTGCAACATCTTCTCGACACTTTCATAAAGCCTGTAATGAATTAAACGTTATTTCGGAGATATGTAATTTACTGAATCCTTCATTGGGACATTTGAGACAGATTTTCTGAATAGGATGTTCGGTTTTTAGCAAAAAGTTTGCTCGTGAAATCATCAACTTGAGTGATCATGAAAATGAACGATTAAGGATAACAAGGAAACTTCGTTGTTGATTGAACCCGAGCTGTTCAGAAATTCTCTCGTAGATGCCCCCTCCAAGAGCTCTTGACTTACTGATTGACGATGAAACACGATCCGCCCCACAAAAGGAATTTTTGCCAATGTTTGGCGAAGAATGTAACAAAGACATAAGCCATATGACTTGTAACACTGTTCGTAATACAGTCAGCGGCAAGTGATTGGATGACTCGTTCAATTGTTGGGAAATATGGAGCCAATACTTCGAAAAAATCGAAAATTCCAGTAATATTTTGACTTGTCTCATACATTGTGCACAGCAAATCAATACATTCTGCAGTTGGAATTTTCGCAGTTTTTCCTCGAACAAATGCGAAAACCATGTTCATGATCGAATCACGACACCAAGAACAAATCAATGTTTGATCGTAGTAGGTTTGAACTCTGGAATAAAAAAGTTTAATTTATGTAATATTTTTTTATAAAGTCTTACTTGAAGGCATGTAAGCTTTCATTCAACTTTGGTCCAGTCATTCGTCGAGGACTCCAAATCGAATCAGATGTTGAGAAGAACTCAACATAGATTCTTTTCTCCCAAACTATACAAATCTCCGCAGCAATTTTTCGCAACTCATCCAAATGTGCCTCTTTTGCATTTCCAATTCCAAACATCATCAACATTCTTTGATTCGCCTCATTACGATAGAACTCAGTTTGTTGTATTGGGAGCTGTAAACAAACATTTTGAAATAATATACGCTGATTTTAACCACTTACTTGTAAGACAAGCTTGTCATTTAGCTCAATTTCTTTTCCTAAATACATACGACGAGCGTCTTTGTGTTTGTGGAAGTGCAGCAGAGTTTTGTTGGACTGAAAATTTGAAACTTCACTATTCAATTTATATTGTATTTCACTAACATGAAATTGATTCGGCATGGATGGTGTTCTCGGTTTTTTCAATCGATTAATCATCGGTTTTGTGTAATCCAATTCACCGGTTTTGATCAAACTCTTCATGAAGGCATCATGACTGAACAATCCATAGAACATCATTTCATTGAAAAGAGCAATGCATGCACCAAACTCTTTTTGATAATTTGGTTGACCATGCTGAAAAATTATATATTTATTGTTTTTCTCTTTTTTTTTCTTTAGGTGTACCTTTGGACCATCGGTGCGCATAAAATTCAGAAGAACATCTTGAATTCTCAATCCTCCAACTGTTTGTGTCTGTTTTTTCGTCATCTCATAATGCAGAACTTTAGCCACCATAGTTGCTCGATATGTTCCTTCTCGATTCGAATCGACCGCCCATAACATCATCAATTTCAGCCGAATCAACGCTTCTTCTTTGGTATGACAATTTCGTGGACCGAAAAGTCTTTCCGTCGCATGATGTATAGATCTTGGTCGTTGCATATCAATAGCGTCCAGCACTCCAATAACATCCATACATGTTTCAACAATTCGCCCAAATTTCAGTTGTTCAGACCCATTGAAACTCCACTTGTCATGAACAGCTTGACTTCTTCGTGTAATTTCGATGTGTCTGAATTCGAGAAGTTTGACGAAATTCTCAGATTCTGAAAATAATTATATTATTCAAGTAAGTCGAAGAACGTTTATCATTCATTACCTTTGCCACGGGGAATTGGTAGTTCATAAAATGGACAAGGTAAAAAGTCCAAAGGAGAACCACACAATTGACGGAGAATTGAAGGTTTCCGATTTTCCGCGACTAGGAATTCATTCCAAACCACAGAACCTGGCGCTTCCATAACAATATTTTGTATGACAGCCGACATCAAATACACACTCGGACTGTATAAACCACAATCCTCCAACACTCGGAATCCCTTATATGTTGTAACTCTTGGCAAATCTGTTGCAACCGGTGGAACTGTACTTGTTGAAGCTGATGGTTCAGCGGCCGATGAAGCTGCTTTATCACCCTCTTCCTTCGATTCTTCACTCTTCTCACCACTTTCTTCAGAAGTTTTTGGTTCAGCAGATTCCTTTTCTGATTCAGCGGTTGATGAAGTTGAAGGTTCTTCTTCCATAGGTTCATCAGTTTTATCATCCTTTTTTGCTGCCTCTTCCGGACTTTTTTCAGAATTTTTCTCCGGTGTTTTTGGGGTTTTTGGTGTCTTTGGAGTAGCTGGTGATGCTTCGCTAGAGGTCTCTGGTGTTTTTTCAGCCGATTTTGGAGTTTTCTCCTTTTTCTTTTTCTCTTTGCTTTTCTCCTTCTCCGGACTTTCATCAGAGTCTTTATCCTCATCAACTTCCATTGGAGTTGGAGCATTGATTGGAGGCGGTGGTGTGACAGAGATAGTATCAATATGGACAATTGGGATTTCTGGAACTGGTTCTTTGACAGGTTGTGGGGGTGGTGGTGGTTCTTTGGGTGGTTCTTCTTCATCGTCTTCGAATGGAATATCGGGAAGATGATCAACATCAAATGTGAATGGAATGCCATCAGACGGTACAACAAATCCCTCTTCATCTTCCACTCTGAAACAAAAATATATATAATGAAGCAGAAAACTCTCACTCACTTCTTGTTATTCTCATCATGATATTTCAATGCTTTTCTCCATTTGTGTGACATATCATGCATGACTCGAAGTTTCAAAGCCACCATATAAACCGTTCTGCGAGCAAGTATCAGACTTTGATTGATATGTGGAACGAATTTCACAAAATATGTCATGAATAACTGAAGCATCATCGGTGTCTCCTGTGCGTCTTCTCCCAAAAACATATCGGTGAAGATTTCGCAAAGCTCATTGAGAAATTCTTGTCTTTCCAACATTCCTTCCTGTAAAAAAAAGTAGTTTGTACGTTTTAAAAATCAGTGGATATATAAAGTATTTTCTTACATCAAACATTGATTTGAACAATCCTGAAGCGTATTCCCATCTCTCCATGAGATCACATTTAGCATTGAGAGGGAGTGTTGCCATTTTATTGAGAAGGAAGCGTAAATGTTTACCAACCATGTGTGAGTACTCTGAAACAATTATCATAAAATATGAATAATCATTTTATTATCTTTTATTACCCAATGATGACGCATCACTCATCGTTTTCTTCTGCTTTCCAGTTTGAAGATTGAACGCCAGAATTGCGGTAATTTTATAGAACCATATTGCTCGAGTATGATCAATCCTAAAAATTGAAAAATTTGCAATTTATATATTTTTCTAAACCTGGAAAAAAAACTTACTTATAATCAAAAAGCTCTTGCAAAATGTCTTCTCGTCTACGGATATGTGGAACTCTTCGTGATAGTGAATTCAAAGATTTGCCTCGGCATAAGTCGGTGAAAAATTGAGCATGTTCGCGAATTTTTAATTGACCCGTATAATGTGAAAATTGCGCCACTGAGTCTTTGTTCTTCTTTCGCTCTTTGTCTAGTGTTGCATTGAATTCACCTTTTTTGTGCAGTAGCTAAAATTTTTAATTATATTTCATGGATAAATTTATTTGAAAAAAAAAACTAACCGCTGCTAGAAGAGCGTGCGATCGGCCATGTGCACTTGTTAGTCGGGCTAGTTTGTTTTCGGAGGCGTTGAACACCAATGATTGTAATTCGAAAGTAGTAATTGGAACCTGGGGAGAAAAACAAAATGTAATTATAGGTTGTCTAAATATCAAAAAACTCACTTGATATCCTTTTTTCAACCTTTCAGTTGTGAGATGATCTTCTTCTTGTCGGGGATCCTGTGGATAGACATCAGCTGGTCCCAATTTTGGCGTTTTTCGCAGTTGTCTTTTGTCAGGTGTGACATTATACCAAGATGCGACGGAAGGAGACTTTATATTACTCATTTCATCTGCAAAATGTAACATTTTTTTTTCAAAAAAAAGCGAGTTGTCTTATCAATGAACAAAATATAACAAAAGATTGAGCTACTTTTGAAAAAATGCAATTGTATTTGAAAGATTATCCTCAACAATTTCGCCAACTAAAAAAAATGACCAAATATATTTCTAATTCTTCGTTTTTGAAAACATCGAATGCGCAGAAAACGAGAGAGTGTGGAAAATAAAGAGAGTTGAAAACACACAACAGGCGTCTTTCACTCTGTTTTCTCTCATGCAGTTGGAATGGGCCACCTCTTATTGATTCTTTGTAGGACCACACATTGGGAGGACAGTTTCTTTTGTAAACAATCTCCTTTATTTTTTTAAATATTTACTTCTCATAGTAAATTACTGCTTAGAATTATATAATTATCATTAAAAAACGCAATGAAAGTGTTGTAAAATATATCATTAACAAAATAAACAATGAATGAGAGATGCCTATCTGTCGGACGGAAAGAAAATTGGAAAACGATTACAAATTTATGAGAAAATCGTCTCGCTTCTGACAAAAAACATGATTCGATTATTCAATATCATTGCTAACAAAAAAATTGTAGCATAAAATAATATACAATTCTGAATTCTAGAGGAAATTGTTTGCATCTGCAAAACATCAAAAAGTTAACTGATGAATGAAGAAAGAAAAGTACACAGCTGCGAAAAATGACCAGTTGGACAAACGAAACAACTTTTTTTTGTTGCAGAATGAAATTATTCGCGCGCGCAAATAAAACACACAAACAAAAAAACAAAACAACAAGAAAAATTTCGTTGTTGCAATTGTTATCATTAGAGCGAACATAACCGTTTGTACCATCATCCCTGCGTAATGACACACAAAAAACATTAGTCAGCATGCGAGGTCATTTTATTACTAAAATGTGTATATGTACTTTGAGCTAAAAAAAAGAGAGGAAAAGTGTAACTTTTTTTCCATTCTTTTATGAATGTTGTGATTGTTCAAAAGGATAATAGAAAAATTGAAAAGGATAATTATAGAATAGAAATGTTTTAGTTTTAATTTCTTGTTCAATGCACTTTATTTCGCACCAATTAAAAATATAAAAACGCTATTTTTTGTCAGATTGGAGGATTTTTTTTACACAAAACTGAATGTAACACGAATGATAAAAGTTTTTTATGAAAATGAAATATGTGTCAGCGAGAAATGACATTTCGTATATTATTTTGTCATTTTTTTTTTCATTTTCTTGGTGAAATGAATTTGATTACACCAACAAAAAAACATAGTTTTTCTGGTTTTTAGCTAGCTTATTAGATATTTTCTGATAAAATACTTGCTTATGAGAATACTTTGAAACAACTTAGCAAAAAAAAAAATATTTTTTTTGATTTTCTGACTTTATGACCAAATAATTTCATCACAAATTGAAATGTTTAGCATTATTTTGCGATGTTATTTTTCTCAGGAAATCAATAACATATCTGTCAACTTACCTGGTATGTTTGTTAAAGTCGTTTGGTCTTTCATTTCTCTTCAAAAGGTAGCGAAATAATGTAGTTTTATGCAAAATGAATGTTCAATATATTAAAAAATAATGTATTGGCACAATAGATAACAACGGAAAAATCACAAACTGTGAGGACAGAAAAATGATTATGCTAAAAATAACTGATTAGCACGCGTAGAATCAAGGAAAAATGCTGGATTGCGGTTTGTTTCACGATTATCTGAAAAGAAGTATTGATTATTGAAAAAGAAAGAAAGAAAGAGAGGGGAAAAACTAAAACCTACTTCTTGTTATTGTTCCGCTTGGTGAGACATTATCATATCTAGACATTTCTAGATGAATAGATTCTCTCGAATCACTAGACCATTCTTCCACCGGACTGGAACGTTCATGAATTGGTGCGGCATGCTCTGAAAAAAACATTATTAATTATAGGTTCACCTTGTTTGTATGTACCTTGTGTTGCTGCTTTGAACATAACTTTACGCTCTCGTAATCCAGCACTATCTAGAACACAATCATCAGATTCACTAATACTTGTAGTGTTAGTGATCATTGATGATGTTGTCGTGTTTTGAACAACATTTGGAGATGGTGTACTGCTGAGATCCTAAAAACAAAAAACACATTAATTTCCGTGACACATGTAAAAAACAAACCTGTTTCTGTTCTTCAAAGTTAGCAGGTCCATTAGAGAATCTCGCTCGTCTTGCTCTTGGAGATGGTGGTGGTCTGGATGTTGGTCGCATGCTCCTAGCTCTTTGTCTGAATATTCGCATCCCTTCTCTTATTTGATCCATCCCATTATGCATTAACTGTATAAATGAGTCAGTTCTCGATGAGTTGAATGTTGCATCAGTCGAATGAGATCTTGTATTTCTTCTCCATCTCACTTCAGATGTTGGTGATGCACATAACTCGCCCGTTGAACTTTGATGTTTCTTATTAAACTTCCAAAATCCTTCAACAGATTTTCCTCGGAAAAAGCGGGGCCATTTAGAATCAGATTCTGACCGCATATCAGACATTGTTGCTGATTTTGAAATCATTGTGAATCCATTATCCAAAGCTGTTGATCTACTATGATCCTCTTCAATATCATTGTCGAATAAAGATTTTGTATTTTCGATGAAGAAATCACAAATAGCAGTATGAACATTCAATCCACTAAGAAGATGAACATCAGCACCACTCAATGTTGGAGGAGGTCTGAACAAATTTGGAGACCAAACAATTGCCAAGTTTTTAGATGTCATATCAGTAAGCGATTTTGATTGGCATAACCGAGATAAATGTTCCATCAAAAACTTTGCTGTTCTGAAAAAAAACTTTTTTAAATTTCAGAAATATTAATGATTAAACTCACTTATAATGGGCCTCCGGCATTGATTCGATAACCGTTTTGAGATTCTCCACTTTCTCAGAAGTATCTTCACTACTTTCAAAAGCATCCTATAAAAATTAAAGATTTTCAACGTCTTGATAAATCAAGCCTTACCAAAAGTCTTGAATATGCCTGATAGGTGAAAAGGGGATTTGGCAATTGTCGAAAATATTGTTTCAACAACGATGATACTGAATAAATATCTCGTTGCCCGAATTCTTGAAGATCAGGTTCAGCACCGCTATCAAACTTTGCCCTGAAAAATAAAATGTCACTTTATGTAGACAGAAAGATGATAATTTTTTACCTGAGTCGTTGAATATTGGATTGAATTCCACATTGTCTATAAATACCCGTGACTATACCCTGATCCTCAATAGCGGCACAACATTTTTGAACAATATTTGGAACTGAAAATTTAAAAAAAAAGAAGATATTTTTTGCGTTAGTTTTTTTGCTAACCTTTTCTCCCATTTCTTGTGTATATTTCAGTCAATTCCAACCCAAAAATCGGATCTCTTCTCCGATTTCGAAACATAGTAGCCATGTATTTTCTGGCATTTCTGGAGACTTGTTTTCGCTCATTGTTCAAAGGATTGGGTAACCGTTTGTCGTCAATCAACATAACACAATCACTCGGGAAGTAACCGATCTGAAATGAATATTATAAAAACCGGGAAGATTTTTTTTTGAAAACAACCTCGTTCGAAATATTTAAAAAATCGAAAACCTATGTTTTTTTCGGTGAGAAAAAACCGTTTAAAAAAAGAAGGCAGGACAATAAACGAAAACGAATGAAACAATAAACAGATTTTTTTTTTGACTGATTATGTCGCATCAATTTTCAGTTTCCTATTTCTTGGTCTTCAGGAATTGTTATTTTTTCTTTTTGAACTATTTTTTTAACCTATTCTTAAATTTTAAATCCATGAACACAAAAAAGCTAAACTAGTGTACCTAAAAAGCTCCCTCGTTAGTCCAAGTTTTTGGCAAGTTTGTCTTTATAAAACGAACCCACCCCCCTAACGATTTTTTTCAAGTTCATCTCAAAAACTATACCTCAAAGCCAAGTTTTGGATTCTGTGGATCGATAAGTTTCTGATTCGATATTGTCAACTTTGCTTTCCAAAACGATTTTTCATCTTGATTATTTGAAGTCATTTCAGTAATCGAAACAATGTCACCAATCTGTATAAAGAATAAATTGAAAACCTTGAAACTGTAAGAAAACACTTGAGCTATGTATAATTGGGTCACACGACCTTACTCAAAAAGAATATGGAAAAAAAACTTGATGAAATAAATAATTACCCTCAGTCGAAGATGTGAGCAATGGCTCGGCTCAAAATCATTAGTTACAACTGCTGCTGCAATTGCGGGAACGTTGATCGAAGTCTCTTCAGCTGGTTCAAAATGTCCACCTCGGCAGTCGATCTGAAAATAATGAAAATTTTGTTCATTTCTCCTATATTCATTGATAAGAATTCTAGAAAATAAACATTTTTTGCGACACAATTTTTTCCGTTTCAAAAACATAGCTGGAATTGTTTTTTTTTTTTTTTTTGAAAATAAACAAACACTGTTTTCTCTCTACATATAATCGCTGAAAAAACAAACAAACCTCTAAAAACTTGAGCACTGGATAACAAGTAATAATACTGCCAGCCAATTCAGAGAACCTTGATGTATAGTTAATGAGTGTATCCTGGAATAGAATCATGCATATTTTATAAATGTTAGTTTTTATAAAAGAAACAACATTAACATTCATGTTTTATATTTTGTTACCTCAAAGTTTTGCTGATCTTGATGGATAAGTGGAAACAATTCGTCTAATTTCGAATGTCTTCTTTCAAAAACACAACGATGTAGTTGTCTATCAAAAACAGCCCAATCCTCACGAGAACGTTCAACAATCCTGAAACAACATGAAACCTTTTTTTCAATCCCTTGGGGATGAATTCGAGAAAAAGACTGTGTTTTGAACATATGAAACTTAGAGATGAGAAATGAGAAAAAATAAATTAGAAACAGACGGATAACTTACCAAGAGTTTGTATCACTTTCGACGGATATTGAGATTTTTTCATTGTCGTTTTCAGTTTTTGTAAATTTTATTAATTGAACTTTGATTGGTCCAAGCTCAACAGATGGGTAGTGAAAATGTTGACAATCGACGAGACGTTGAATTTTAAGACTGAAAAAAAGATTTTTATAGTTTTTATTGAATTTTCTAACTATTTTTCCCAAAGTGAAAACATTTCTCATTTTTGCCCTAATTTTTCATTCTCAATTTTTTGCAGTGCAAAAATATTGGCTTCTCCTTTATTTTTTGTGTAATACCACACATTATATACAAGAAAGATATGCACTTGGTGTTTCTTCATCTTCTTTTTTTTCTTTTGTTTTTATCACTTCTCAATCAGCCGCCACAAACCTTCGTCCATTCCGTTTTGTAAAACGGCTATTGCCCGGGATCACATCAACCTCGTCAATGTCCATGTCAAATCATAGGGTAGAGACGATTGCTTGATCTGTCATCACTTTGTTTCTTTGGGGTTCCTGGAAAATATGTGGTTGGGGGGAAAAAGAAAGATGAGGAACACTTTGTCATAAGAACCGGAAGAATATACTTTAAACCACGAGATGATTGAATCAGCAAAAATTTTGATAAAGTTTCTAAATATAGATTTCAAAGTAGTAAACATTTTATTTTTTCTGTTTTTCACTAAACTTTTCAAACTTGAAAAATTCAAATAAAACTGACAGAGGGTGTACAGAAAAAATTATTGTTTTGTACAAATTTAATGATTCAATAATATGAAGGAGGAAAAACAAAACTTTCTATTTTCGAAAACAAAATAGAAATGAAACAAGAAGTTGAGTGGAACGACATTCGAGCCAATTGACACCACATTGAAAAAAAAAAACAATAATTTATTTGAGAAAAATAGGTGTCCGAACGAACTCATCACTGCACACATCATTTTCATCAAAAAACACAAAACCGAGACAAAAAAAGTGGGGTTTTAGGGTAGTTTTTCATCTCATCTTGCGGAAACGCAGCTGTTCGCTTTTTTTCTCATGCCGAATTGACATGTATACGACCGATAAAGTACGAATCGCAATGTGACATACTGCCAGTCTACCATCAATACATATTTTATTTTTTTTTATGTATTGTTGTTATTAGTCAGGTCTCAGGTGCCCCCATTTAATATTAGTCATAGTCATTTTTTCTATTGTCTATTTTTTTGATGGGGTTTATAAGTTGGGTTTTATTAACATGAAGCAGCAGTAGAAAAAATAAACCGGATGAAAATGATCGCAAAAATATGACGATGAGAAAAGTTTTTCATAACTTCAAATCAAAAAAGTACACACAAGTATGTTTGCAGATTATTAGAAAAATAAGTCGAAGAAAAATATTAGGACAAATTATACTGTTTGAATGGAAAGAATTGTTCACTAATTAGGTGAAATTTAGGGTTTCCATGAGATTTTCATATGAATTTTTGGAGACCTCTGTAGCTCAGGTATAAGAATAAAAAAACTATGCATTGAAATGGCGAAAAAAAAACAAAAACCTTGAAAAAAAAGGTTTTGGTAAAAATCCCTAATTATCGAAAAAAAAGCCGGTTGAAATAGTGAAAATGAATTCTTGACGTTTTGAATAATCGTTTCTAATAGCCGGGTTTTTAGTACATTTTCAATCACTTTGAAAATGGATTTCAGAAACAAGAAACTTGGTTTTTTCCTAATATTTTCTTTTCAGGGAGATTTTTTGGTCTCCCGGAAGTTCAAGCGAGATGAGGTTGTGTTTTAAAAAATTGAAAAAGGTAATTAGAGAATGTATATCAATTAGTTTCTGATAATTGATTGAACACGAATGAGTAGAACATCCTGGCTCTAGGTTTGATTCAGAATATCACTAATACGAAAAATAAAAAGTCTCTATTCCTATTATGGAAAAATTCACAAACCAAAACCCATACAAGCATATATCCATTGAACATGAAAGGATAAAGATGCACATACATGTATATATGATCTTAATTAAAAATATATTGACAAAGCACTTGAAAATGTTGAGATACATATAAATTATATGGAACATGCATGGATATATAAAGCTGTTGTTGCTATTTCATTAAATTAAAAAAAAGTATTACTGCACTTTTTTGCGAAGGGTTACAAACAAACAGGTCGTGATAAACTATTTGTTTTGACATCTTTCTTTCAAAACAAAAAATAACAAAAAGAGCAAGAGAGTTTGCAAAACTTCAATCAATTATAATGATAAACTAGAAGATGAAAAAATTGAGCTCGATTCGAAACAACCCGGGGTAAAACAGGATGACATGAGCAAGAGAAAAGATATGTGACCAGGGCTGTGTGTTGTAGTAGTTCGCGTCCTGTTTCTCTTCATATCTTTCATTCTATCGTCAGCTAACACGTTCTGCTCGAGCAATTTTGTGCTGTTGCGCTCCGAAATTATATATTTATAAATATATGTCGAAACCAACCACCTGACACTATCACCCATCGATGAGGGTCAGAAAATGAAAAAAAAAGAAGAAGAGGAAGAATGAGATGAAGATGAAACTCTTTTAAATGTTTCGAATTCCAATCCTATGAATTTAACTTATTGGCTGTTTTGTTATGTATTGAAAAATATAACGCAGAAAAATATATTGCCGCTTTTTCATAGAGCCATGTTTGATGCACATGAAATTTTACATCAAGATTAATATTAGTTAGCACCACTTCCGGTGAAAAACCCTATGTTTTAACTTTTAAAAAATGTGCCCTCTCAAAAGCAACTTCCTTCACTCCACCTTTTAAATTGATATTTGATGCATTTCGAGTAATTATCTGGAGCACAATGATTTGAATTCCAAACGATGTGTTTTTATCCATCAACGAGATTTAATTTGAACACAACCCAAGAGAAGATAATTTTTGTGCGGAAAGGAGGTGGTTAATTGCAAAAATTTATATTTTATATTTCTGAGAAGTTACAAAACCATATCATAAAATAATTTATTTGAAAAAAACATTTCACATTAATGAATAAATAAATAGACACATAAAATATTTTTGACCATTTGATTTCCTTGTTTAAAAAACTATTCGATTGGCAACATCAAAATGCATGTATGCACAAACACCGCTATCATACACACCTAATTTAGCGACTTTGGCAGATTCCATATTGTGCTTGATTAAGAACTTTTGCCTGGAAATATTATATCTTTATCAACTTATTAATTTTTCCTAAAACTCACCGTATTAAACTTTGATTGTTCTCTATTTGCAAAAGCCGCAATAATTCTTCTATTTTGAAGTTTGAACCATTTAGATCCCAGCAGCACAGTTCGAAGTGTTTCCTTATTGTTCCGTTTTGCCAGGAGGTGATAAAAATGAACACATCATTTTCAGTCAATTCACCAATGTGTAGTACCAAAACTTTTGCCGAAAATTTCAAGAATTGTGTGTAGTTGAGTCGAATATCCTTAGCTTCAAAGCAATTTTCAATTTGATAAATCTGAAAGAAAAAAATGTTTGGGAATAGATATTTAAAAATTCTAGCATACCTGTTCACAATCTGTTAGAATTCGGTCATCGTTTGATTTGTAACATAATTCTTTCATCAGCCTTCGCATTTTTGAAAATTTCAAAACATCAACAACATCGCTCAATTCCAGCTTTTGAAGATTGTTCATGTTTTCGATATCAAAATCATTGATGTTTGATCCAAATATAATCAATGATATGATGAATTGTTTATATAATTGGAATTTTTTTTCGAAATACTCCTTCGCTAATTGAACAAGATCAGTTGACCTATCCACTTCTTCTCTCCACAATTCTTTAACATGCGGAATTGAACTGAAACCTTGAGATTGTAAAAATGTTTCAAGTCAAAATAAAACTCACCAGATCATGTATGTTGCCTCGGACTCTCTTACAAATGCCACATCATAACCATGGAAATATGTGTCTATGGTTTCTACGCTGTGTCTCACAGATATCACAACCTTTTTCTCAGACCAAACGTAGAACCTGAGTCCATGAATATAATTTTTCGATACCCTTGCTAATTTTGAGCAGAACCGCGAACATCCTGACAATCTGCCCTTTTCATCTATTTTCATTTCATTAACAATCATCAATTGCAGTTCTGTGGGCAACTCGGTATAATGCTTGAAACTCTGAAAGAAAATAAATTAAAAAATAAAAACGTTAGTAAAATTTATACTCACCTGGTTCATTTTTTGTGTATTCTCAACCATTTTATGACAAGAAGATGCAGAAAACAGAAAATAGGACGCGAGAAGACTATTATTATCGATCTGAACAGGCCAACGCTAAGTACTGCAACTAAGAAGTTTAGAGAGTAAATTGTGTGAAGAGGGAGCAGGATATAAGCAGTAAAATATGCAATGTGATCCGTTTTTTGGCAGTTCAGATCCACAAGTTTGAGTATTCAATTACTCCAGAATGATATTCAAAAAGTTCGGCAGTATGAGAAGCTAATTGATAAAAAAAAATGACGAAATCATTGAAAATTAAAAAAAAATTTGATTTCATCTGAATTGTGCAGTAGCGTTAAGCATTAAAAATATAAAAAAAAAATGAAATCTCAAATAACGTAACAGAGACTACTGTGTGATTCAACTTATCTACTGAACTGTTGCACTCTGCAATAGTAGTGCATAAATAACGTGACCTTGTCGGTCACTAATACTGCCACGTCAAGGATGTCGTCAACTGCCACGTCATATCAGATCAATTAGACGCCTATTTAAGAAGCACGACAGAAGCCAGTATTGAGCTATTCCTCTCTCACATCTCTCTATAATAAAGTCTTACTAATACCATTGTGTTCTATTAATGTTACACGCCTCAAAGCTGTAACAAGTGGCGATCAGGATGAGATGACTCGAGGCGGCAAATCAAAATCAATGGACAACACTGCATCAACAGTTTGCATGAAGACCACCGTGGTAGCAACACTGGTGAACTAGTACATACTGTACTAGTGCGTCAATATCATTGCGACTGGTCCAATTGCCTGCCCGAGCACAAGACACATGGTAAACAGCGAACGGGTATGATGTGCTGGCCGACTCAACCGACAGTAATGCAGTCACCAAATATAAGCTGTCTGGTTCAAAGATGTTCGGTATAATGCAATCATCCGTTAGGACCTTGCCACGCTGTTCAAGAGGAGAAGG